>WOUA01000021.1:331181-603998 GCA_021397985.1 Sporothrix dimorphospora
CGACCGACTCAGAGGCGGAGGCAGAGCTGGAAGCAGCTGAGCTCGAAGCAGAGGCGGAGGACGAAGCGACCGAGCTGGAGGCAGAGGCGGAGCTGGAGGCAACTGAGCTGGATGAGGCACCGACCGACTCAGAGGCGGAGGCAGAGCTGGAAGCAGCTGAGCTCGAAGCAGAGGCGGAGGACGAAGCGACCGAGCTGGAAGCAGAGGCAGAGCTGGAAGCCGAGGCGGAGCTGGAAGCAACCGAGCTGGAAGCAGAGGCGGACGACGAAGCGACCGAGCTCGAGGCAGAGCTGGACACAGCGGCGGACGACGACGAAGCAGACGACGAAGCCGAGCTGGTGGAAGAGATGCTGAACGACGAGACAATCGACGGGACAACATCAGCGGGGTCGGCAAGCTCAACGGCCAGGCCAACGTAGTTGGTCTTGCCCTGCTGCTCGGTGTAGACGGTGTTTTGGAGGCCAAAGTACTCGTCCCACAGCATGATACCGCCGAAGTGGTCGTTGCCGCGGTACTCGACGATCAGGGCCTCGAACTGCTTGGGGGTAAGGTAGCCGGAGCCGGCGGCGTCGGAGCTGGCGGGCAGACCAATGAACAGCGGGGTGTCGGCGTTGAGGCTGCCGTCCAGGTGCGTGACCCAGGCGTCAAAGTTGAAGCCGCCGTTCAGGCCGTCGCAGACAGGGTTGTTGTAGAACTGGATCCAGATCAGGTCGAACTTTGACTGGGCCAGGATGCCGGTCATCTGGAAGTTGCTGTCGGAGAAGGGGCACTGGGGCGCAGCGGTGATCAGGTAGTCGCCGCCGTTGAAGTTGGTGCGCAGCTGCGAGACGAGGGTGGCCCAGGGGCCCTGGTCGGCGAACTTCTCCTCAATGTCCAAATCGAAACCGTCGACGGAGTTGTGCGTGTTGCCGACATCAAAGGGACGCGGGTAACTGGTGCCGGAGACGTACGGACCGAACGCGCCCCACAGGAAGTTGGCGAAGCTGGTGGCCTCGGCGTCCGTGGAGACGGTGTAGTTGGAGTCCGTGGAGAAAACGCCGCCAATGGACAGGATGATCTTGACGTTGTTGTCCTTGCACGTCTGCCAGCCGTTGGTGATGGGCGGGCAGTCCTCAAGCAGGGTCGAGTCGGGGTAGTAGCCGGCGTAGCAGTGGTTGGCGAAGTTGTCACCGGGGTAGCCGGACTTGCCACCGTTCTCAGGTGAGACGTTGATGAAGGCCAGGGTCACGTAGTCGATGCCGGTCTGGCAGATGGTGGCCAGCTCATCGCCGCCCTGCTGGCCGTAGTAGACGTTGACCTGGGCGGACTTGGCGGCAACAGCAGCGGCGGAAGCCGCAGCCAGAAGAGTGCTCTTGATAGAAGGCATTGTGTGTTGTTTGTTGATTTTATAAAAATGAGTGTATTTCGGGGTTGGGTGATGAAAAAGGAGTGCCAAAAACGAAACGGACGAGACCGTTATAGAGAACAGAAAATTAAAAATGAGTGACTATGATCCAAAGATCAAAACGAAAGGACGCAAACCAGAAGGAATGCAAAAACGACTCGGCGAACAGAGTCGGTTGGTGAAAAGAGTTGGCGATGAGGAAAGAAGGGAGAAAAGAAAGAAGAAAAAAGGGAGAAAGGGAATCCAAAACTGAACAAGCGGCGAACCATCGTAGCCATATATTGCTCGAGGAATGCCCCAAGCAAGACCAAGCCACGCGACTCTATGGGGAAGGGGGCCCTTTGGGGGCAAGCCCAAGGAGGAGGATGAGAAGGGGGGCCGGTGTGTGCTCTCCATGGGCTGTAAGATGAGTGTAAAAGGGGGCACGATGTCTTGATTGGGCAAGTCTACCGTTCCATGCACTTGCAGACCCTTGCCTTGGGTCGGCCACAGTCCCCATAGAAGAATTTTCCTGGTTCTTCACGGCCTTGTAAGACGACTCTCGTTTGTCCATCCCATCTCTAGCTCCACCTCTTCTTCCAAAGCAGCCCCTATCTGGCAGTGCACGAGAAGGCACAGAGGGGACGGCAGGGCACGCCAGGCATCTTGTCCTGCCAGGAACAGAATTAGCAGGGTGGGTAGGATCAGGAACAGTGGAATAGCCTCCAGTCTTGGAGCATTGGTGGGTAGGGGCAAGACAAGGCGAGGAATCGTGATTGGCCTGGGAGGCACACCTCATGCAGGTACAGGCGGGCGGCCCAGATGATTAAGATGAAAGACGACGCCGTCCTGCAGTTCATCTGAAGAGGGACAGAGACTTGTACGTCGTATTGTCCGTGGAGGGCGGAGGGCGGTTGGCCTGATGTGCCCAGAACGGCGCCAAGCACGTCGAGAAGCTTTCCATGGCATCATGACGGACTCGAGAAGTGAGCTTTTTTGCTATTCGTTTCTTTGTTCTTTTGGGGACGAGAACGATGTACTGCACTCCTCGGTCAGGTCGGCAGCTCAGTGGCAAACAAACATCGGGACTGCCCTCCGCTGGCGTTGCTTAAGTCCAGAGCTGCTTATATGGCGAAACAAGCGAATGGGGCTGCCATGTTTTGGAGATCCCAGCCTGCCTCATTCCGCCCCCTTGCCAGGGAGCTTCATGTGTCAGCAGTGAAGACAATAGACGCCGGCAGAACGACAACAGCAAGGGATGCACGGAACTTGGCGCAGCAAACAGACCTTGCCTCCTGCTTTTCAGCAAAATGCGCGCAGCAATATTCAATCGCCATTCTTCACGATGGGACTTTCTTTCTTTTTCTTCTCTTGTCGGCGCCAGCAGCTGGGCACTGGGCGGCACGACAGAGGGAGACATTGGGCCAACATGTCAGAAGCAACGCGGCAGGGCTGCCATACCTCAATATTGGAAGACGGCAAGCCCTGTCAGTGAATCAGACGAGTTGCTTGATGTGGCCCAGGAGGAGAAATTCGATAGCGCAAAGCCGCATAATTTTAGCGTGGGCCGCGACGCACAGCCCATCCATCACCAGCACGATTGGGGGACTGGGATTGGTGGCTTTGCGGTAAATGGGGCCCAGCCGGTGCGTGTGGGTGGGAACGTTGCGACGGCCGTCCAAAAGTCTGGCCGGGCTGGAGCGCTTGTGCAGAAGCGATGCCAAATTGAGGCATAAAGAGTAGGGAAAAAGAAAGTTCAATAAGATTAGCACCAAACGCCATGCCTTTTTTAGTCAGGGGTGCCACCTGCGATGGAGAGGACGGTCCAGAGGGCTGTGGGGCACGACAAATCGAACAGGCAGGGACGAGGGGAACGAAGAAAAAGCAAAGAGGAAAGAGCAGGCAGGTCCGAGATGAAGAGGCGAAGGAAGGCGCCATGAGGCAAGGAGTGCGAAAAAGGCAGGGACCCAGACACTGTGGACACGGAAAACAGCACAAACAACATGGGAATAAACAGGGGGAAGCTGCAGGGATACAAGCGACAGCAAGGGCATAGAAGGCCTGGACTTTGCCCAGAATCGAGGCTCTGCGTGGCAGGGACAGTTGAGCAGTGCACCAATTTGTCAGAGGCTGGCCTTCACCCCACAGCGTCTCTCTCCATCGCTCTTGCCAGGAATGTCATCGTCAACGTCGGAGCGGCCGCTGGCATAATAACGGGAAAGCGCGAGGGAGGCACTTGCAGCCACCTACGAAGTAGGGCAGCCACAATGGAGCATCCCTTCAGTGGCACCCGTCAACGGTTTGCATGACTTGCAAGCAAGGCGAGCTTCCTCTCAGCGGGATGGGATCGGTATTCAAATATAATACAAAAAGCCAGCCCCATCCCACCTAAGCCTGAATAAATAGTAGAAGAGGAAGATGAAGACAAATGCTGCTGCAGCTGCCAGGAGGCCACCGTGATGGGCGAAGGAAAGTGCAAACAAAGACAAGGGCAATTTTCTATTTAGCCGCGACTAAGTCGAACGCGCCTTCCCTCGCTGCAACCTTCCTTCTCTCCGACACCTCTGCCGCAATTTCTCAGAATAAAACAGCACAAGTTGGCCTCAAATCCTCGCCAATTTCCTGGGCATTGGGGAAGGAGTGGACGAGGGAAGAAGGAACTGCACCTGTAGTAAGATACGGAAATAGGAAGGACACTGGTCGCTCTTTCTTGAAGCGACAATTCTCACAACACACGAAAACCACTGAGTTTACGAAAGTATCTTACAATACGGAGTACGACATACGACATACGAAGTACGGAGTACTCATGATTGTATTCCACAACAGATACTTGGGCCAAGTGATTAATCTCCATCAATTCTCCTGATTGTGCGGTCCGGCCGTCGCCAAGAGACCCCAGCCCGTTTCTGACGGCGCCCGCCCTTTTCCAAGGTACTTGGCCCACGCTGGGCCTGACCAGGTGAAAGACGCACTTCTTCAGTGTCAGCAATTAGAAAACCCTCTCTTCGCCATCGCAGAGAAGCAGGGGGCCAGAAGAGGGGGGGGGAAGCAACAATATCACAACGTGGTGTCTGGCCAAGTGCCCAAAACGGAATGGAGCGCGAAAGCAACGCCAGGCACCAGGCACCAGGCACCACCCTCTCGTCAGGGGCAGAAAAAGTTACCACTACGACGGCGGCTCTTTGGCCCGCAAGAGACCTGCAGAAGTCCTTTTGCGTGAGATTCCCCCCTTGTCTTGTTCCTTTGTTCTCTGTGTTCTCTTTCTCACACGTCTCCTCTTCAGACGGCCAGCCGGGCTCGAAAACCAGAGTTTAGAACAAGAGTTGCGAACCAGAGGCGCGAACAAGAAACTCCGAGCAAAGGTCGTCGGAGCGAGTCCACCGACAAGAGTCCCACCCACTGGGCCAAGACACAAGAGTTCCCACTGAGACCACTTTCTGAGGTGCTGGGTAGCGAGATAGCGTGGGCAAATAAGGCCACTGGAGACAGCCTCCTAGCCTTACACCGTACCTGAACGTCAAATTCTCTGTTGCAGGGGCCTTGCATGCGCTTAAGTCGACGGATGATCGGCTCTGGAGAGGGGATGATCGAAAAATCTCGACCTGGCCCGGAGGAGACGGGAGTGCTTGAACGGGATACGATCGGCGGGACAGTGGCGTTCAGCAAATGGGACGCATTTCCGTGGCTTACGAGGTATTGTTCGCTTTTCGCTTTCCGCGCTCCTCTCGCTATTTGTCAACTTGTGAACTTGTCAACGACACACGACGTATTGCTCGGTCTTTGTTTATTCCACTGACGCTGCGTTAGGCTATCTGCACGGATGGTGAAAAGAGGAGTCAACAAGAAGAAAAAGGAAGAAAAAGGTCAAGGAAATGGAGGGCGGATACCACCGACCAAACGCCACTCCCGTCGTGCCTTTTTCTTTCTTTATTTCGGCCCCATATTTTTGTGTCTGCACACGGCCAGCCATACGACACATGCGCGTATTGCGGCAACTTTCTTTTGAGGGGATGGCGCACTGGAAATTCAACGTTCGACAAGGCTAACAGCTTGAAAGCACGATATTTCACCGGTAAGGTCACAACGTTCAAGAGACACGATATAAAACAACGGGCGGTTCCACCAACACACAAGCACAAGAGCGGAAAAGGACTGCCCAAATCAAAATGCAAAGTTTCGCCTGTCAACGAACCCGGGCGCTGGAGACTCCTCTTGTTGGAGACAACAGGATGCAGGCGAAGGAAGTCTCACTGGAGCAGCTGCCCCCTAAAAACGGACTCCTCTGACAGCCGCCAAGCCCCCGAGGGACGCCAGAGGGCCTAGAAGGATGGCATGTTCAGTATCTTACTCCGTCCTACAAAGAAGATACAGGGGTGATGCAGGGGCATGTGCGGCTCTTCGAGCCGATGAAATTCAAAATAAAAGCAGACATCCCAGTTGGAATTGTCCCCCGGCAGGGTACTGCCGGAACACAAGCAGGGCTGACAAGGGGCTTGTTGTCGCTGTTGGCGCTGCACAGCATTTTTGACTAATAACAGCAATTTCGTACGTTACTAATATATAGAAATTTCCCAGTGCGAATATCAGATTTCGGCGGACGACGTCGAACAGGCAGCACAAAGTATCCGACGAGCTCGGACAAACACATCATCTAAGCTTCCGTTAGAGACGATGTGCCTAAGAGGCTGGGCATAAACAGTTGTCCCCCCCCCCTCCAGGAAACGTAAAAGAAAAGAAAAGAAAAAAAAAACAGACGACCAGCCCGCGCTGCGCACAACTTTGAAGCTTCCCTCTCGTCCCATGTGCGCACGTTTCGTGGCACTTCCCCCGTGCTCCGCAGCTCCGCAGCACCTTCTCCTTTCCCTCGAGTGCGAGTACGAAAGGTCCCTGCGGTGGCAGAGTGGCGCTTGGCCTCTGTCGTTCCCTCATACCTGACAGAAAAATGGGGGGGTGAAGGGGGCATTCGTGCCCCATCCTCCAGGTATCTTACAGGGTTGCATGGAAGGATCTGGCAGAAGACACAATACCAATGCAACCAGTGAACAACGCAATGGTGGTCAGTTAAAATGGCCGACGTCGTGAACTGGAGTAGCATTGACATACACAAGAGTTTTTTCGCGCAACCATTGCCCGCCCGAAAAGAAATAAGAATCAAACGGCCGACAAAATAGGCCGACCAAGCGGTCGAACGAATGGTCAGTCAATTTTCCAGCCGCCTGGGCGCCTGGTGAGATGTGACGATGATGAGAATAAAAAAAGAACGCGAGCATCGAGGCCAGAATGTGCACACCACACACGTTCAAGACGTGCCAAGCCTTTTTTTAATCTCTTGGCACCATCTTCCCCCTTCTCTGTCGTGCTCTGCAAGGTATCACCTTTTTGCCGTTCGTCTTTTGATGACGAAAAACTAGTGCAGCGTGTTCTTCGCTCCTTGATGGGGGTGGTGAGAAAGGATGCAAATCTCAGTTTTAAGAAAAAAAATCCCGGCGTGGGCGAGGCGATCTTTGCCCTGGTGGATGTGACGGCGGCAGAAGTCGACAATACGGCGAATACTGACCGCGACCGACCTCGACAACTGGCCGCGACCTCATCACGGCGTATCCTTCGTACCGGCAAGCATTTGAAATGCCCAGCGCCCGGCACATAATTTCGTGTACCTCGTGTCCAGACACTTTCGTGTGCCTCAAGTGAGATATACGGAGTACGACTACGGCCTCGTCCAAAGTGGTTTGGGATAAAAATGCTAAGTGGGAAATAATGTACAAGAAATTGAACACGAGCAGCCCGAACGACTGCACCAAATTTCCATCTCTGTCCCCCACCCCTTTTCTCTCTTTACGAGTAGACGAAAGGAGAACGAGGAGAGGGGGAGAGAGTGGGAGAAAAAGAACTAACAAGAAGAGAAACAGAAACAGATAATCCCAACCAAATGTCTATGGCACTGACTACTACGACGGTGCCAGCACGTTATTGTCGGCTGCCCGCCAGGTGACGTTGGCAATGGGCGCGTTCCAGGTAGCGGTCTCGTCCGTGAGGCACTGCGTCTGTCCGCCAGCGGTCGAACAGCTCAATGGCTTGGTCACCAACGTCGTCGCCGTGCCGCTGAAGAGGATGCTATGGGTATGGTCAGCAAGCAAGTCGGCAATCAAAAACTATAATCATTCCAGCATGGAAGACGTACGGATGCTCTTTGTCCAGGTCGCTGCAGATCCAGTCAGCCGCCAGCGTCAGCTGCTTGGCCGCGGCGTCGTACGTAAACGAGCAGCTGTACGGCGCCAGCGGCACCTGGTCGGCGCCAAAGGTGCACTGGAACCACTGCGGCTTGCCCTCAACGGCCTTACCCTGGTACACACTAACGGGGTAGGTGAACTCGTTGGTGCCCGTCGCGAACTGGAGGTTGAAGCCAACGTCGGTGACGTTGTTCTTCGTCGTTTGGTTTCCCCTGGCGTCGCTGTCAATCTCAAAGCTGCTCAGTGTCCATGCCGGCCCGACAATCGACGACACCGTGCAGCCGTCGGGTGTGGGCAGCGGGTCCGTAATGGAGTACGGCGGCAGCGGCGTGGCGGTGCCGGCGTGCTGGGCCTGCAGCACAATGTCGCCGTTGGACAGGCACGTCGTCTTGTTGCCCGGCTTGGCCCCCGAGCCGACGGGCACGCTCGTGCAGTTGAGCGGCAGGACCATGCTGCCGCTGGCCGTGATGCTAACCCTACGTTTGTTAGATTTCGATTCGATTTACCGCCCCCGACTCCTCTCCTCCTCACTTACGGTGTCCCGGCGTCCACATCGTCACAGTACCACGTCTGGTTTACAGTGAACCGAAACGTCGCTGGCTCAAAAAGCGCCTGCGTCTGGATCCGGTAGCGATCCTTGCCGATAAAATCGTATCCTTGCCCCGTGCAGGTAAATGACACGGGCTTCGTCGACAGGTCGTCCGACAAGAACCCCGTACAGCCCGCCTGGTAGCCGATGGCGTGGTTGATGACCTGCAACATCAGTGTCTGCGAAGACAGCGCAGTGGTGCCATTGTCGCCCGTCTGGTTGAGGTAGTAGACACTCTGCAAGGACCACGAGGGGGGCTTCGAGGCGGCGGCCGAGCAACCGGCCTTGGCGTGGCCGATGGGGCCCTCGGCGGGTGCGGGGTGGATGGCCACGGGCGACACGAGATTTCCTCGGACGAGCAGGGGCGAGTCCACAGCGGCGCAGCCGGTGGTGCTGCTGGCGGTGCAGTGAAGCACTGTCGAGCTGTTGCCCGCCGCCGAGAATTTGATCGGTTGATTTGTGTTGCGGTCGTTGCAGGTCCACGTTTGGCGCAGCAGCACATTGGCCGCCGTGCCGTTGCTGGTGACGCGCACAAGCGCCAGCAGCGACTCGTCGTTGGCCTTCGGGTCCGTGAGCACGTCGCAGTGCGCATACAAGTTGGGCTTGCTGTCGTTGGCCGTGGCGTTGGCACAACCAATGTCTGCGGTGTAGTTGTTGGCGCGGTTGACAAGGCTAAACGTGGCGCTGTCGTCACCCCGTTCAAAGGTAAAGTTGTGGACAAACCAGCTGGGCACGGAAAAGGAGCTGGTCGTGCAGCCGAGGATGGGCGCAGCGGCGGTGGCGTCGGCGTTCTTGTTGGCCTTGGACGACGCGAGCGCGTGACCCGGCAGCTGGATGCTGAAACCGGCGACGTCCTGAAGTTGGTCGGTCGACACGAGGAGATATGACTCAGCCGTAGTGGCCGCAATGGCCAGCAACACGAGTTGAAGACGCATCGCAAGGTGAGTCAAATGAACGACGGAAGAAACAAAAGAGTGACGACTAAATGAGTGAAGTAATGCAGTAAAGGAGTGTACAAGGTCGGTATTTACTTTTCCAAGATCGTGAGATCGCCAACGTTCATCTGTGCCTAACGGGAAGAAGAGTAACAAGAACAGATGCCCTTCACAGAACTCTGTAAAAGCTCGTCCTCCATTTTCCCTCCTTAATACCCCCTTTCCCACCCTCTGTTCGTACTCTCGGTGTCGGCTTCATTTACCCTTCATCTGCCACAGCCCACAGCATCCAATCTCGGTATGCCGCAGTGCCCGGGGTAGAAGGCAAAGAGTGGAAAACAAGCGTAAACATAGAGGCTGGAGACATTCGGAGGTCCCAGGGCAAGCACTCTGTCCCTATGCCCAGTCCCAATATACCCAGATTAAACGGCCGCTTTCCTTTCAACCTTGTTGTGATGCGGTGTACAAAAGACATCGATGATATAGGCGACAAGGGATCAAATGAGGCCAATAGTAATCACGAAACAAACACTAGGATCTTAATAAAATAAACAGAGCCCCGAAGATACTCCAGGAAATACAAATATACTTGAGAGGTAACCAGCTGTTTACTTCTTGGCGTTGTCTTTTTGATCGTCTCGTCTGTTGATGCCGAGCGAAACGAAACGAAACGAGATGGACAGGGCGTCCGGCTAAACTCGTGTGTGCCCGCCGACCGGTAGTCAAATTTAAAGCAAAAGAAGACTTACTTCTCCCATTTCCCATTTCACCTGCTGTCGTCGTAGATCGTGGCGGTGCCGTTTTTTCGCAGCCACCAGAGCTGAGTCGACACAGCCCGAAAACAGCAATGAAAACGGCATTCATATATTTACAGTCTTGTTCCTCTTACAAAATTTCCATTTTGACAACAATTTGAAACGGCCGTGCATCTTTGTCTACTACCAAGCCATGCATTATGCAAAACATCTCTCAAGCCTTGGGCCTCTCAGTTCCAAGGTCACCGGGTTCACATGTTTAAGTACGCGTTGTTTGAAGAGAGGAAAATTCTGTGATTTGTATTTGGATGCAAAACGAGTATGCCTCATGCATTGCATGACATCAGATCCAGGCATAGCCCAAATGCCTAGCTAAACCTAGACCTTGGTGGCCGCTCTGTTTTCGTCTTGTCGTTTATTGTCGTTTTCAAGTGTTTTTGTGATGCGTTGCCTTTTTTGGTTCATCCTCATTGCCCATGACAGATGCATCAAGACTCATGCAGTCTTCAAGCCTTCCTTTCTCCCTCTACTCATATCCTTGCTGTCGTACAAAGCATCATCCAGTGCGCGTGCATCGGAAAAGGTCGTTTGGTGGTATATACAAAAGGAAGGAAGGCATTCCAATCATTCAGCGCTGCGTGCTCGCGTCTCCTCAAAGATCACCGTGCACCCGCCATATGAGGTCTGTAGAGCCTTCATGTATTTCGTTCGTCTGCTCGTTCGTGGTCGTCTGTCGCTTATTGACTATGGGAAGGTCAGCTGCGCGCACTTTACCAATTCAACATCCTGGGAAGGGGTCCACTTACGGCGGCAGCAGGAACTCGCCCCAGGAGCTGGCCAGGAACGCCGTGCCGACGGCAAAGGCCGCAATGCCCTTGACGAACGACGCATTCTCCGCCGCCGTCAGGCTGTCGTACGTCGACCGGAAGAAGCCCTTGGGCTTGAGGCTCTGGCCGCCCGCCTTTTCGACGTGCACAATCTGTCTTGGCTGGTACATTTTGGGGTGGATGTGTGTATTTTCGACCGTAAGGGAGAATGGAATGTCGTCTTCGTCGTCGTCGTCGTCGTTGTCGTCGTTGTCGTCGTTGTCGGGTCTTCGAGTCGTGTCGTCTCTTGTGTCTCGTCGTCGCCGTTGACGTCAAAGTTGCTGTCGGGATGCGAATTTTTTTGGCGGCGCCAATGCGCTAGCTCGCGATTTTTCGACGCCACACTTGCCACGGACCGAAGTGTGGCGCATGAATTTTGCGAGTTGGAGGAAAGAACATCGGTTCAGTAAGCTTGTAGGTTTAGTGGACAATTACGGGGCGATACAGCACTGTAAGTTAGCGAGCTTCACGAGCTCAAGTGCAACATACGGGCGTTCAACATCGCCGAACCTCACTCTCATCTACTATTTTGTTTATATTCGCGACATATTTATCAGTTTTGTTTATCCAGAGGTTCAATTTTATGTAGCTTTGAGCTCAGCCAACAACTATTCACACTATTACCTCAGATACTCCACATCCCAGGCTTCCCTTTCTCTCACGAACCTTTCTTACCTCATCTCATCGTCACCCCACATTGGCCTCACAACGGCCTCACATTGGCCTCACACGGTGCTCATTGCACAGCAGATATGGTCGACCCAGCACAAACATCAGCCTCACCGGTGGCCTCCCCGGGCCCGGGTGGCTTTTTCCAGGGCAGTACGGGCCTCATGTCGCCCACACCCAGTCATGCCTCCTCCGTACGCAGCACCAGCTCCGCGCTCGGCCTGCCGCACCCCCGCAGCCAACCGTTGCGCCCGGGCTCCGCCAAGGAGGATCTGGTGCGCCGATACGTCAGCGACCGTCTCCTGCACATCAGCCGGCGCTTTGTGAAAAAGTACGGCATCGCCGAGCCGGGCGACACCGTCGTCGGCTACACGTCCATGGGCGAGCTGTGCCGCGATGTTGACGCCCTCCTCAACAACTTGTGGAAGTCAGGGACGCCCTCCCTACAGGTACAGTACCTGCTCAACATTGCGAGCGAGCTCATCACTTGGATGGACGGCTTCCAGCCGTCGCCGCGCGCCACACTCACCCTGCTGCGCAAGCTCGACTACTGCTTTGCGAGCCTGCTGGGCGGCGAGGACCTCGAGACCCGGGAGACGCTGCCCGGGTTCGAAGGCGGCAGTACCAACAGCTACCGGCGCGTGGGCCTGTCGCGAACGGACATGGTGCGCTGCCGGAGCATTGCAGAGCAATCGCGCGTTGCCGTGGTGGATGTGTTCCGGCGCGGACCTCCGGATCCGCTGGACGAGAATGACCGTTATCGGCCAGGCCAACACCGTCGCGGGGACCGAGAGGGCACCGTCGGCACAGAAGCGTCGTCTACGATACAAGGCGAAGAAACAGAGAACGAGCGGGAGACAACGGCTGATCCAACCGACGACGATGCCACTACGCTTGCCGATGCAGACGACAACGACGAGGACGATGAAACCGAAACCGAAAACGACGACGACGACGATGACATCAACGAAGATGTGCAGATGGGCGTGGCAAGGGTCTACGAGTTCACACTCGTCAAGCTGGGCGAGGTTCTCGGCGACCGACCCGGCCGCATTGGTGATTTCGAACCGGCCGGCGAGAGCATGGTTTTGGAAGATGAAAACGACGACGAGTACTAAAGTTCGAGGGGCTGTATATTGTAATGATTTTATGTATGATAACGAACATAAGAACACGTTCACTAAAAGGGAACAGGACCTTGGGAAATCAAATATGGGTATATATTAATGCGGCACGTGCCAAATAGCAAGATGGTTCTTGAATAATTGTCAACAATCTGACACGCAAGATTGGTGAGAACAGGCAACCCGCTGCTCAACTAATTTACCAAAACATAGAAAGCAAGATAACACGGCCCGCCCATCAACATTAAGTCAGTAAGGATGACTCGAGCTCAGCAAACAACCAACTAGATGTTTCGAACAAGTCCTCCTCAATTGTTCGGGCTCGTAGATCTGCAGTCAGCCTCCCCCAGCGTCTTTTACCCGGGCAACTCCGAGTATGCGTTGTGCTCCATCATGGGCACGCCGTGGTACGGGGCCAGGCGCCGGCCATCGTAGGGAATCTCGGGGATCGGCTCGCTCGTGACGCTCGGGCCGCCGCCCTGGTGTCCCCATGCAACAGGCGGCGTACGCCTCAGGCTGTGCATGGCCACGGCATCCGGGCTAAACCGGGCTTGTGGGTAGCCGTAGTGACGCTGTGGGTGCGGTTGGTGCAGGTGAAGGTGTGGCTGTTGATGTTGTTGGCTCTGGTGCTGTTGGTTCTGTTGGTACTGCTGGTACTGCTGGAACGAACTGAGCATGCTACCCGAGCGCAAGCTGTCTGCACGTTGGCCACCCAGCACCGAGCCCGTGTCCGGCATGGGCGGATGAGGCGCGTCTCCCGCTCCCATGTTGTTCAAGTATGTCTTGCTGGGGCGTCGACTCAGGAGACTACCAGATCGGAACAGAGATCCCGCTAGAACCGAGTTCAGGATGTCGTCGTCGGGCACGTCGCGAGGTGGCGGCGACTCTGCCGGAGCGGGCTCATCCCGTTTTCGGCGACTCCAGATGTAATACCCAAGCACGGCCGCGGCAATGATCGAAGCTCCTCCAATGGTCACACCTACAGCCAGAGGGACATTCGCGGAAGAGCTCGACTTTGGCGGGGGCGGAGGGACTGCCGTCGACGATGGGCTGCCCGACACTGCTGTTGACGTCGCCACGGGGGTGCCTGATTCTCCGCTTGAAAAGCTCGTCGGCGCAGCTGCTGGAGCTGTGGCATTTCCAGATGCCGTGACAAGCACTATTGTCGTTGTACTGCCGGAGGAGGCTGTCGTCGAGGTCGAGGTCGCGGCCGAGGCGGAAGCTGTAGCATGGACCGACTTGGATGGTGAAATGCCAATTGTGGTAAACGAAACAGGTTCTGTCATGTCAGATGATATTCACTCTAGGTAAAACGTGCAGGGGGTGTCAAAGGAGCGTACTCGGCAAGGAAACAATAAAGGCCCCCGTGGAGCAGTTGGCCTCGTGCACGTTGCTATCAGCACAGTACCAGTCCGTGTCGGATCCGGGGCAGGGGATGACGCCCACGTCCGTGTGTGGCGAGATCCCCGAACCCTTGATGCACATGGTCGGGCAGTTCTTGCCTTTGCTCCAGTCCTTGAACGTGCAGCTGCCACGGTAGTAGACGTAGCCGTCTGAGGTGTCCAGCTCCGTGTGGCTCATGCACACACCGTTCGACAGGCAGACATCGCCCGTGCCGCAGCAGAGCCCGATGGCGCCGCCGTGGGGCAAGTAGCACGGCTGGTGCTCGTCATTCTCGGTCCCGTCGGGCCAGTAGCAGTCGGCACGCGCGACGTTTGCGAGAAAAATGACGGCTGTAAGGGCTGCGAGTGGAGTCCAAACATGACGAGAAAGGCCCGATCGACAATCTTGTGAAGATGGCGAACAAAATCGCAAAAGAGAAGAGACGACCATGATCCAAGGGTAGCCAAGGCCGTGATGAAATTGTGAGAAGTGGTGG
The DNA here is from genome assembly GCA_021397985.1 of Sporothrix dimorphospora. Lineage (NCBI taxonomy): Eukaryota > Fungi > Ascomycota > Sordariomycetes > Ophiostomatales > Ophiostomataceae > Sporothrix > Sporothrix dimorphospora. The sequence continues at coordinate 345,595 of WOUA01000021.1, forward strand.
AAAGACAGATTAGCGGCGCAATTGTGCGTCTCTTTCAGCTTAAGGTCCGCTATAGTAAAAAGGTAAGTGAATTGATATACCGTCGTTTGTTTGTCTGCTTGCATACGATCCAGAGCCGGCTGGCTGTGGCCCCATGGATCGTGTTCCGTTTGACGTGCGTGAATGTGATATGATGATGGCAAAAAGGTTTGAGAGAAGAAGTGTGAAATTTTCCAAAACAGAATCAAAAGGAGAAGGCAGACAAAGCCTGCCACGGCTACAGGACAGAATAACAAAAAGAGAGGAAGGGGCGACCGAGAGACCAGATGCGCGTGGAAGGTGGGCGGCTGCCCAACGAGGAAAGAGCAACCGCCACGAACTTCCTTCCCTCCTCACCTCTTGTCCCTCCCCAGGCCTCTTTCCCTTTCCGCCCGTATTTGAGCAGGCCCAAATGGTCCAAAAGGCCCAAAAGCCGAAAGTGTTCGAAAGTGGTGACCTTCCTTCCCCAGTAGCTGCATCACAGTCGCCTCCCTTTTGTGCAAGGTTCACGGTTCCTACACGGGGCATCACGGGTTGAAGGACAGGAGACAGGCGCACAGAATCATAGTGTTTGCGTCCTTTGCGCGCTCGTGTGCAGCGAAGGCAAGTTGGCGTCGACAAAAGACTGCAAACGAACATGGTGTGCCCTCCCATGTCTGCAGCTACCCGAAATGTCAGAGGATGGAACAGCCGGGTTTCGGTCGGCCGTCTCGGTGACACGTGGACAGTTCGTGTCGTGTCTCTGCGAGACAGCAAACCCCCGGCAGTGGTATCGCTAACGGACGGTCATGACAGTGTGACACGCCAGGCTCGACGTAGCAGCCGTGGCAGAGGTGGCGAGAGGCTACCACATTACTTGGGGGCCCACGAAGAGAAAAGCGAACATTGAAGAAGTCAAAAAGCATATATATATATATTATTCAAACTCTGATGGACGGTCTCTCTTTCTGAACATGACAAAGAACCACTTACAGTACATACACAGCACACGAAGTCGTCAAGCAAAAAAGCAAGCGTGTCCAGCCTATCGTGCAACAAGATGCCACCCTCAAAGTGAGGTACACAGACGAACAGAGATCAGCAACAACATCTACCTACCTCTCCTTTGGTGATCGAAAAGAGAAGTTGTATGAACAGAGCAGTGGGACTTCACAAGGGGCGGATGGTTCGTGAGAGAGTAACAATAGCAACGTTAAAAAGATATATCGACCAAACAACGGAGTAGTTAGTGGGTAAGCAAACATTCGAAAAGAAAAAAGAAAAGAAAAAAACGATCTTCCGCCGAGTCCTCCCTTCCCTTTTGAAATCCCTCCCCGAATCCATCGTCCCAAGGGGCATATAATAAAATGAAAAAGATAAGAGCAACAACCAAAAAAGACGCAAAAATAGAAACAAGGTGAAGCAACGAGAACAAACTCGAAGGTAGAAAGAAGACGAGAGCAAAAAAAACACTCGACAGGCAGAGAACGGATGAGAAAGGGGAAAATACTCAGAGAAAAGCGCACAAGCTCTAATAGATACATATACAAGAACATGGGAAAAGGGGCCCGCGGCCCTCCGAACATGCCCCATTCACACATCACCTCTTCCTCCCTCCTGTTCTTCCTTCGTATATTCCCAACACACAAATATCATCAATGATATTTGCGGTTCCTGGCCGAACAAGAAGTATAGTGCCGCAGCTCCGTAAATGTCGAAGTGCGGCGAATGGTGTGTGAGTGAGACGCGGGTTCGAAGAGCGTAGAGCGCGTCGTAGAGACGGCCTGGAGGAGGGGAAGTACAGCCTCAGTCGGAAGGCAGGACTGGCCGATAAATGGTAAAAGGGAGTCGAAAACGTTGTTTTTTAGAAATGTGTATCAAGTCATGGGGAAAATTCCACCAGATGCCGAGGCGTGTCGCGTAGTGTGCCATTGAGAGAAAATGAACAGAAAAAAATGTTGGTGAATTTTGGAGAAGAAAGGCGGCAAAAATATCGACAAAGACAACGAAAACGACGAGCGGACCAAATCAACAAAGACAAAAAGGCGACAAGAGGAACATTGACAAAAGAAAGGGTCCCAGGTAACGCCTCAAGAAAGAAATGCTGCCCTGATTAAGCGCACAAAACAAGATCGAAAAGCAAATAGGATCAACGAAACAACGCGGTCACACGAGGAAGCGTAAAAAAAAACGGTGTCGAAATGGAAGATGGTGGGTAAAAGGTGAAGTCGACACCACGGTGAATGGCAGAGCCGCAAAGTCAGCTCCAACGGCAAAGAAAGGCTGCATTACCAGCACGAGAAGAAGCGATCCATTTAGTCAGCACCGATCTCGCCCGTGCCTTCAATGCCAAAGGTTGCTGAGCCAAAGTCGAAGCCGCCGCCGTCCTCATTGGACTCGTGGAGGAAGGTGTCAAAATCAAAGTCGTTCAGCACATCTGATGACGCCATGGGGTCGGCAAACTCGAGGCCAAAGGTCTGTGGAGAAGCACTGTTAGACATGGAACTTGGCAAAATGTCTCGGCTCTCAGAAATACATACCATAGATGAGTTGTCCATGCCAAACGCCGAGTTCTGGTTGGGATCGGCCTGCGTTGGTGGCGGAACAGCGGACACGCCAGGCGCCGAAACGGCAGTCGGCTGGCCGTTGGGAACAATAGCGCCGGCGGGCGGGCCCGAGACGGCGGGGCCGGCCGGCTTGCCGTTGAAGCCTGCCTGGTTTCCGGGGGTGATCGGCGTCGCCGGTGTTGGCGGCTCGGCGTCGGCAGCCGAGGCTTCGCCCGCGGGAGTTGCTGCGGCATTGAGGTTCGATGCGGACTTTTTCTGCGCGGCAGTCTGCGGTTTCTGTCAGTTAGCGGGCGTGAACAAAAAAAAAATATCGAGGCAGAGACCCTAGCCTCAACAGAACAAAAATACAGAGCCTCATCCTTTACCTTCTTTGTAGCCTTGCCGTCCTTCTTCTTGGGGTTGGCCTTGGCCGCCGTTTGTGGCGTGGGGGGCGCCGCAGTGCTTGTCTGAGGTGAGGCCGTTGTCCTCTGGTTGGCGTTGGCTGCAGCAGCGCCAGGTGCAGACGGTGGCGGCATCGCTCTCTGCTGGGGGGTGCCCTGCGGCTGTGGCGCTTGGGGTGCCCCTTGTGGGCCGTTCATGGGGCCGCCGTTCGGTGCACCCTGCTGCCACTGGATCGGAGGACCACCTTGGCCCGCAGCACCGGCCGCAGCCGCGGCCTGCTGTTGCTGCTGCTGGTGACGGGCGGCAGCCATCATCTGTGGGTTCATGGGGCCGTTGAAGGGTATGCCCGGGTGCGCGCCAGGGGTCCGCATGCCGTTCATTTGCTGGGCAGCCATGTTGTTGTCGACCTTAAAGAAGTTGGGTGCCATGGCCGGGTCCATGTGCCCACCCATGAAGTTCACGGGGTTGGGCGAGCCGCGGGACTGCGGGTTCTCGGGTAGCGGAGAGCCCATGCCGTTGCCAGCCATCTGCTGGTTGTTGCGCTTCATCTGATCAGCAGGGTTGGGCGACGCGCCGGGGCGGCCACCCTGAGGAGACGAGCCCTGGAAAGGCTGACCGGCATTGGGCGCGCCGGGGCCACCGGGGCCACCAGGACCGCCAGGACCGCCAGGCTGGCCCGGTCCACCAGGAGCACCCGGCGTACCGGCCGTGCCAACGGGGGTGCCATCTGGGCGGCCCATACCGACAATTCCGTCCTGCTCTTGACGAGCCATCATCAAACGCTTCTTGTTCTGCTGCTCAAGGAGCATCAGTTGCATCTGGTAGTCCTGCAGGGCATGGTTACTGCCGCCGCCGGCCGGAGGAGCACCGGGCCCAGCGCGCATGGCAGCAGGGCCGGTCAGCTCACCGGCATTGTAAAAGGCGTTCAGCGAGGCACCGTCTGGAATCATGGGCGAGCCCTGGCCAGGAGGACCGGTCACATTAGGCATAGCCTTGTTTGGCAGCTGAGCGTTGTGATGCTGTTGCAGGTTTTGTGAGTAAGCCTGAATATTCTTGGCCTGGGCGGCTGGGGACTGCTGGGAGAACTGCTGAAGCTGCTCGGCGCTCAGACTGGCCGGGTTCACACCGTTGGCGAGAAACATTTGATGAACCTGAGGGTGTATAGGACCGGCTCCTACCTGTTGGCCAGGCATGCCCTGTGCAACGGGACGACCATTTTGCATCAGAGCCGCTTGGTTGGGGTTAAATGGCACGCTGTCCAGGCGAGGTCTCTTGGATGGCGACGGAGCATTATCGCCCGATCCGGGAGACGAGGGGCGCGCGCGGTTGCCGTCAAGGTCCGACGGGTCGCGCTGCATCTGGCCCTGTTTTGCCTGGAGCATGTTCATGCCTTGCGGACTGTAGGGAATAGAGGTGAAGATTAGCGACAGTCTAACGAGTATAGCATATAGAAAGAGTGGAAACGTACATGTTCTGGCTGTTCGCCATAGCAGTGCGTGGGAGGTTGTTAGCCTGCTTCATGGCGAGCATTCCGCCGTTCTGCATGTTGCGCATCATCATCTGCTGCTGTTGCTGTTGCTGGAAGTCGGGGCGGATTTGACGGAGCATGTCCTGCTGCTGAGCTTGGCGAAGGCGAGACTGTACAATGGGGTGGGAGACACAATTTGTTAGTAAAAGGAAATAAGCAAAAAAAAAGGAAAGGAAACGGGCGGAAGTAACGACGGGGGGAACATACCTGCATGTGCTGTGTGTATTGATTCACGCCGGAATGATGACCCTTGCCCTTTTGCGCGTTGAACATTTCCCAGAACAGGCAGAACCAGTCAAAGAGAAAACTACTGTCTGATGGCATCGGCAGGTTCGGGGTCGGTAGGTCTTCCACGGACTTGACTTCGGCAAAATCCTTGGAGTCGGTGTCCATCGCATCGTCACCAACGCCGTTGCCGATGATGTTCCCGTTCTCGTCGCGACGGCCGTCAGGGCCATCCTTCTGAAGGTTTACCTGCTGGCCAAGGATCGCGCGGGCACAGTCCAGCATCTCATAGCGGAGGAAGTACTCGTAGATGTATGTGTTGAGTAGTGTGCGGTTGCCGGTCTCCTGCATGGGGAGACCCAGGGCCGGGCCTTGCGGCTGACCCTGGGGCAGTCCTTGCGGCAGGCCCTGCTGCTGCTGCTGCTGTTGCTGTTGCTGCTGCTGCTGTTGCTGCTGCTGCAATTGCAGTTGCTGCTGCTGGGCCTGTTGCTGTTGTTGTTGCTGCAGCAGCTGCTGCTGCTGAGCCTGCTGCTGTTGTTGTGCTTGCTGCTGCTGCTGGTTCTGCGGAGGCTGCGGCCGGTTTGCTGCGCCGGGCGGGGCGCCGACATTGTTCATCATGCCCATCGGGGCGCCGACAGCACCGGTCATGGCGGCCATGTTGGCCATGTTAATGTTATTCATGGTGCGCGAGGTACCGAGAGGCAAGCGTTCAATAAGGCGAACGCTCTTGTGTGGAGGAGATGCCGCGAACTAGAGGCACGAGGAAAGGTGGTGATCGGGTTGACCAAGGCCAAGTCCCGATGACGGGTTCAAAACGTGCCACAGACGGGGCAGGAGAAGGGGGGAAGAGAAAGAACAAAGGCACGCGTCTTGGCGCCCGTTCTATACAATTCCAAAGTCGCGATCCCAAAAAGATTCAGGATGCCGTTGCGCGACTCTTTTCCTTACGTACGTGCCGTCGAAACTCGAAACTCGATGATTCAAAGTCGGCAAGCGAAGCGCTTCATGGGGAGGCGAAACACAGAAAACGGGTCGAGGGAGAGAAAGAAGATAGAAGAAAGGAGACCAAGAAACACGAAAGCGGTTCAGGCTTGCGTGATTAAAGGCTGAGCCCAAAGATGGTTCTTTTGTGTTGTAGATGAGGGAGAGTTCGACGAGACAAGTTGTTGGCTGACCGTTTGGTTTGGTGGAGCGGTGGTTGATAGCGCGAAGAACGTAGTTTAGGGGGGTTGCGGTTAAGAGAGAAATAAAAAAGGACAGGCGTCACTGTGCGCAGTTCCGAGATGCACAAAGGAACAGCAACGAAAAAAACGGTGCCCGAGCAAAGAGTAGGGGAAAAGGGGAGGACGTGTAGGATGTCGCGTGGAGTTGCGTGTTGTGCGATTCGGAGGGAGGCGGATTTGAGGATGGTCGAAACTGCTGACGAGAGAATCAGACGGAAAAGGGAGAAAAAATGTTGGTCGAATCGAAAAGCGAAATCTGGCGACGGGCTGTGGCGATAAATGGCAGGGCGGGTTTTCCCCCTTTGCGACAGGCGAGCGGAGAGCAGCTCTCCGGGGGCGTCGTTCTGTGCGAGAGTGTATGGGCGGTGTTGGTATGTTAGGGATGAAAAGAGGCCCCTACGACCTATGGCTGGCGAGAAAGCGATGCAAACAACTGCAAAGCGGAGATGATGCTGCTGGGAACAACAAATCGGGCTCTCGTCAGCTCATTCGCGATGCTGGTGGCCACGCCTGTGCCTCTGCTGCTTGGATTGGGGCCGCGCCCAAAACTCGATCTCTAGGCCGATCGGTCGACTGCGAAAAGAACCGCGCGGGCGAGGGCGAACACATCAAAAGGGGGGGAGGAGGGGAGGTCGTCAATCGGAGGTGGCGTCGACACGGCGAGAAAAAAGAAAAGAAAGAGAGGTGGAAGCCAAAAGGAAAGGAAAGGAAAAGGCGAATCGAGACAGGAAGGGGGAAATGGGCAATCGCGAAGGGGGAAAACAGAAAAGGGAAGGTCGAGATGTGCGAGAGGAATTTGGAAGGGAGGGAAGGAGCAAACGGGGGTTGGGTGAGGCGCTGGGCGAGGGAAGCAGCGACCGACAGTGGGCAGAACACGCAGGGCCCGTTCTTGGGAGCAAGAACAGTGGACGTTGGTGCTAGCGGCCACTATGGAAACTGCTGAAGGGGTGCTGTAGGGTAGCTATGGTCCCTGCTTGTCCGCAGCCGTTTTTTTTATTTTGGTGTTCTTGTCCTGCCCATCCCAGTCCACCACGGGGCTGGCTGCTGCTAGGGGTTGTGGTCTGGGACATCTGGGTACTGGGAGAAAGCGAGAGGAGGGGGGACTGCGGTGGGCTAATGTGCGAAAACCCTCGCGTGGGCGCAGATTGAGGAATGGGGTGGTGGGGACGACTTGCGTAGATCTAGTACCGCGGCCTGGATTCTCAGGCACTAATATCCATAAGAGGACTAGCGCTTTCCATTTACATGCATGGATGCCTCAGGCCGAAAGGAGCGTGTATATTGGCCACACAGTGACTGTTTCGGCGCAGAGAACGATAACGGGACGAGCGCGCGCGCTCGCCGAAATTACGAGGCAATGAATGAACGAGACGCCGATGGGGTTTGCGTTTTGGTGTTTCTTTGGTGTAATTCGGTATTTTTGTGCGTGTTTGTGTGATCCTGGAGGGTTGTGGTCTGTGGGCTGTCTCCCTCCCACAGCCTCGCTGGCTCTTTCCGCGATGTAAAATGCGTCGCTGTAAATGGCTGCCCTGTGCACTTGTACAGTCGGGAAGGCGCGATACAGCGGACGGAGAGGAATCTGCACTTGCCACTGGGCCGGGTTTCAGCTATCCTACCTACACAATCACTTCTACATTTTATGGCACTTGTTTTTGCGCCCTTCTATGAATGCAGACGGCCACTCAATATTATATTCTAACGGCGACAGTGACAGCAGACGAGTCCCTCTCTTTCGACGCATTCCTCGTGAGGGGTTGCGGATGCGAGCGGCGAGCCGACAGTCCCGGCTGATAGCCCGCATGAGCAATCAACTGCCCATGGCCACCGGGGGCGACAAGCCAAGGGATGCAGACAAGAGCAGCAAACGCAGGGACAGGTTGTGCAGCATGCGTCGTGCCAATATCAGACCAATTGGAGGGAAATAGCGTACACGTTGTGTTGTGCTAGCAGGCATTGCATGACAGCAAACGGGGAACGATTCGCTGGCTGTGGAGGACAACACACAGGGAAAGTCCGCATCTACGGCCGAAACGCGGCATGTCGAGGAGATCGTGCTGCGCTCGTCGATACTTGTACACTTTACGGCGATGTACTCAATGTTGCGAAGGAGTTGCAAGTGCTATTGTCAGCTGAGCAACATGACATTGAAGTTGCTGCTTGCCATTGTAAAAGGAGATAGCAAGTCGCAGACAAATGTGGGAGAATGCCGGGTTCGGAGCTTTGCTGGAGTCAGCATGGAGCCGAGGAGGAGCACTCTCTCCTCTCTGCACGTCGCAGCGCGTTGCATTCTGGGGCAGATCCGGGCAGGTTTGGCGTTTTGGGGCACCAAAATGTAAAATCAGGGAGGGCCGCTGGCCGCAAAAGCGGGCAGCCCAAGCCGATTGACCGCCGCCGGAAAGCCGCGCGCAAGTCTTCACTACTTCAGGCCTAGACTACCCGGGAGGCCAGCAAAAGAAGGGGCCTCGAGGGGCCAGCGGTAGCCCAGCAGAGCAAGATGCTTGAGAGGCTTGGAGGCTTAAATGACTTTAGAGGCACTTTCACACTATTTTTACGTTTTTACGGGGTCCCATGTTCAGGGATCAAGTGTGGGCGGACCAGCGCTTGTATTGTCTCGGGCTAGTTGTCACCGTGGAAAGAGGTGGTCCGTATGCTTCCATGTGGAACGACGCGAGTGAGCAAGGGATGAGTACGAGAGAGAGGGGTGATGAATTGACATTGGGAATGAGCACGGCTTTTTAAAAATCAAAGTGCATCAGCCCTGTGTTGTGTTTTATTTTCATTTTACTTCTATATTTCTTCGAGTCGAGTAGGTTAAATTTTGCAAGCAGACCAACTTCCATTGTGGGAGCTCTGTCTCTATTTTTTGGTCTTGTTCCTTTGTTAGTTCTCAACTTTGAGACAGCCATTCATTGCATAGAACCTCTGGTTGCGTACGACGGCCCCCAAAACCTGGCCAAGAGACCCAACGACCAGGGCCTTGCCAGCACGGCTTGAGCTCATCACGTCCGTCACTTGCGTGTACCTTGCATTAGTCTACAAAACGCACACGTCGCGGTCCCTGCCTTGGGAACTGGAGGCGATGGGGGAATTCCGAGATCAAGTAGAGACAATAATTGTAGCCCAACGAGGCTGGGCAGGTGGAATTGTGGTGGACATTTCTTTTGTTTATTTTGAAACCCGTTGAAAATTGTTGAGAAACCTCTCATGTCTTTTGTGAGACTGGCAACAAGGCTCCTAAACAAGCGGCGTTGCATTGTCTTTCATGTAGCCTTTTCCAGGCTGACATGACGACAATCTGTTCCCCTTTCAGCTACGAGATGCATGTAACCTTTTACTAGGTACGGAGTAGTCCGTACTCTTTTCAGAATATCTTTGTCCGTGGCCGTTTGTGCATCTGCATGCAGTGGTTGCCCCCAAACCGGCAATACACACACAAGTGCTCCACATGCAACCAACGATTGCCAAGTAGATGAGGCTGGCTAAAGTTGTCTACTGGTGCGAGTACGACGTAGCAGCTCTCACATTCTCAAATTTATTTAGTTGTGCTTGTGTACAACAGTTGTATCTACCTGACGATGTTTATTTTTTCCTTTGTATTTTTTCTACAAAGAAAATACGGATTTAATAACCCAACGAAAAAACCGCGGTTTTTAGAAAACAAAATAGATAATAAATAAACAAAATAAACAAATATAATTAATGCGACAAAGCACAACATTTTTGGTTTTCTAAATAGATACAATTGTATACAAAGGCAAATTTAACATTTAACCATTCGGTAATATTTCTTAACTACCTACTCCATGATACGATTCAGACCACGATATCTATTGTTGTCACCTCATCCAACACAACTGTCAACGCAAAATCACCAGTTCTTTCGTTCCATTGTTATGATTCGAACGGTTATAGTTTTCCAAGCTAATAGAATATAATGCAGGCGGCCAAATAAGTAAGTCTTCCCATGCGCTCTCCACTCGCGGCCAGAGATCAACGAAGGCGACTCTAACAAAATATACACGAAAAGAGGACACGACGGGGCAGCATTTAATACTTTCTGAATATTTGAAGCCCCTGCCCTCCGCTTGCGGACGTTCGTACGGGCTCCCAGAACTAGGCCGATTCTGCTTCTGGCCGCTATGTTTGCCCTTTTGATCGTTTATTTGCGTCAATGACAACGTCCCAACACCCGTTCCCTCCTCTAGTCATCCTCTGGTGGCAACTCGTCGTCAATGTAGCGGATCAGCGATATCCGCATCTCGGTAGTGTCGTTGCCGCGCAGGACGTCGCTGATAAAGTGAGCTTCGACCTGGACCTGGACCATTTCGAGGGCGCCGCGCAGGACGCCGCACAGAATGTTGGAGTACCACAGCTCGTCCTGGGCGCGCCCATCGTCGGGCAGCTCGACAAAGTCGGCGAGGGGGAGCTCGTCAAAGACGAGGGAGAACTGTTTGCCGTCGGAGGTCCAGTTGGTGATGGTGGGTGTGGTGTTGAGGAAGATTTTGAAGCCGACCTACACCGTTAGCTGGCGTAGCGGGCAGGATTGAAGTGGGCTACAGTTGTTTACCTTGGAAATCATATCGGCCGTCTCGCGAAAGTTGTTGCAGCGCTTCATGGACACCGACTTTGCGAGGTAGTCTTCTATTAAGCGGAGGCCAATGTTGTAGCCCATTTTGTCGAGCTGTTTGTTGACCTCGATGTAGTCGTTGTCGTAGTCCCTGCAGAGCTGGGCGACAATGGTGCCGTAGGTGAGAGTGACGAGCTCGGCATTGACCTTGTCTATCCGTGTCCTGGGAGAGAAGGCGTCATTAGTATGGGGAGAGGGAGTGCGTGGTTGTGCAGTCGCTGGTCAGGTGCGGTCGTTCTTACTTCCAGATCCTAGAGACAAGTTAGCTTCGGCATTCATGGCCAGACAAGAGACAAGTATGGCACCCACTCTTCGCCCACACGGGCAGCCTTTGCGGCGGACATTGTCGTCCTCGGTCTGTGGTGGCCAACGCCGGAGGCCCCGGGTCTGGCGCGGTACGGTCGTGCCTGGAGCGGCAGGGACGGGTCGCGGTGTGGTGGATGCGATGGGAATCGGGTTGTCAATGGCAGATACGAGGCCGGCCGTGGTTCGCGTGGGTATGAATTGTCGTCAATGTCGCTTGTGTCGTCGTTGTCGTGGTCGTGGTCGTCGTTGTCGCAAAAGGAGATGGGGTCTTCTGTAGCGAGCAGCCACGCTGGCGGTGTAATGCGTGCGTGCCTTGCCCAGTGGTTAGGGGGCTCCTGCCTTCTCGCGGGGGATGCGATAAGGAACCGCCCCACTTTTATACACCGATAAAGCCTTGCTCCCTTTTGCTGCTGCTTTTGGCGCAACGCGAAAGTAGACAGCGGCCGATGGAAAATTGGATTTTGCGGAGCTTCATCCAGGCACGACGAACAAAACAAACGACACCCACGTCCACGACTACGACCACGACCACGTCACCTCCCACGTCTTCGACAGAATAGCGCGTCTTCTCTAGCTACCGACTCTACGAATTGTCTTTTGGAACGCCGTATATCCCCCCCAACGCGTCACAATGTCGGAAAAGAGACGAGCATCGACGACGCAGCCCGGCAACCAGCTGGTGAAGCGGCCGAACCTGGGCGGCGGATCGGGGGCGGGCGGCAATACGGGCGGCAAGACGGGCGGGTCGGGCAGCAATGCATTGATTCAGGTGGTGCGTTACATCTTGGCGGAGAAAGAGTTACACCTTGGGGAGTCTCGCAGCTAACATAACAGGCCCCACGCACGAGCGCGCTCCAGGCACCGGTGATGCAGTTGACGGGCCACGGCGACGAGGTGTTTTGTGCCAAGTTCGACCCGGCCGGGCACCTGATTGCCTCGGGGTCCATGGACCGGTCTATCCTCCTCTGGCGAACGTACGGCGATTGCCAAAACTACGGCGTCCTGACCGGCCACCGCAGCGCCGTGCTCGACCTGCAGTGGTCCCGCGACTCGGACATTGTCTTTTCGGCGTCGGCCGACACGCACCTCGCCAGCTGGGACCTGACGACGGGCGAGCGCATCCGCCGCTACGTGGGCCACGAAGAGGCCGTCAACGCGCTCGACATTAGCAAGCGCGGCGAGGAAATCTTGTATAGCGGCAGCGACGACGGGTCGCTGGGCATCTGGGACCCGCGCACCAAGAACGCGGCCGACTACATCCAGACGGACTTCCCCGTGACGGCCGTCGCCATTGCCGAGGCGGGCCACGAGCTGTACGCGGGCGGCATCGACAACGACATCAAGGTGTGGGACGTGCGCAAGCGGGCGGTGGTGTACACCATGTACGGGCATCAGGACACGGTGACGAGCCTGCGAGTGTCGCCCGACAGCCAGTCGCTGCTGTCGTTTTCGATGGACGCGACGGCGCGCACGTGGGACATTCGGCCGTTTGCGCCGACGGAGCGGCACATTCGGACGTTTGACGGGGCGCAGGCCGGGGTGGACAAGAACCTGACGCACGCGAGCTGGGACCCGCACAGCAAGCGGATTGCCACAGGGTCGGGCGACGGCACAGTGGTGGTGTGGTCGAGCGACAACGGCAAACTGCTGTACAAGCTTCCGGGCCACAAGGGCAGCGTCAACGTGGCGGAGTTTTCGCCGTCGGACGAGCCGATCAGTGAGTTCTCCATGCCCCTCCTGTCTAACTTTTTTTTGGTACTTTCGGTGATATTCTAACCAACTCTTCTAGTTCTCTCCGCATCTTCGGACCGGACGCTGATGCTTGGCGAGCTGAAATAAGGCACCCGAGTTGTTTCTTCTGGCCGCCCGATGGACGGGCAGGCACGGTGACGTCAACGCAGAGCCTTGTCCGTGTTTACGCCGGCCTCGTCGATGCAGCTTGGCTTCACCTATATGTGCAACCTCCAAGCGCGCCCGTTTGGACAAGGCTGCCAAGGCTGCCAAGGAACAAGTCCACGAATCGAGCATCACGGCAACCTCCCCTCCTTGGTCTTATTGCAGCGACTGGCGGAAGTATGACCGCTATATACATGCACCGGCGCCGCCTCGCCGTTGAAGGATCTGCTCTACACAAAACCCAGCGACCAACGACCAAGCAAGAAGCAAGATTACGCGAACGAACTGCGAGGCATTGTGGTTGGCATAGCTTTGCCAATTCAGGCTGTGCGTGCACGATCTACAGTGGTGATGACCGGCTTTGTTTCTGCTTGATGTGCATAGACGGGCCACATCCATTATGCCCTTGTTAAGCGGCGAGGAGGGCCAGGGCAGACCAAGACCTTGCTCAGTTGAAGACAGAGGCCGCGTTATGTGGCTTGGCCAAGACGTGTCTGGCAGCCAACGCTTAATACGGCGTCTGCAGCCTGTCGCCTGCAGGTATAAGAATGGAGAGTTCGGGGTAGATGAGCGGAGCCGCGTCGTGCACAGTTGGTTCTCTTTTCTACTCGGGCCTGACTTCCGCGCTTGGTGCTCTTGATTGCAGTTTAATAGGCACCGTGCAGGCTGAGGCTTTTGGGATATGGAGTTCTACGGCGTTCATTTGGCATACTGTGGTTATATATTTGAGATTGATAGAGCGTGCATTCATACCATGATTAAAAGTGCATTTGAGGCTGCGGCTTTCTTCTCCGTACTATATATCATACTGTGTGCAAGGCTGTCGATATTGACTCGCTTCGCTTGGCGCGGTCTGCTTCTTTTTCTAATTTTCTCTTTTACGTCGTACTTTCTCTTTTCTCTTTTCTCTTTTTTCTCTTTTTCATTTTTCTCTTTTTCACTTTTCTCTTTTACTTTCCTTTTTCTTTCCCTGCCCTCGCCGGCCTTCAAAGCGTCAAACACTCGAGAAACAAAGAGGCTTTTCACCATACGTAGGCGAACCTGTTACTTGAGGCGCAGGTTGACACGAAGCAATTGGCCTGGGGGAGACGACATCGGGACGCCCTCCTCTCACTGTACAAGAGTTCGAGCCCATGTCGACTGCTGCAAGTTGATTGGCGGACCTGGCTCCCTTGCCCAAGCTCGGACCGTTGTTGACCCTCCCCCTTTTCCGTGACCCGCCCTTCGCCATTCCTAGCGCCCAGAGTCTGTCCCAGCCAGTCCCGCTCGTTCCCCAGAGAGGAATCCGAAACACCACGAAAACACAGCGGCCCCCTGCATCACAACATAAAAAGAGGGCATTCAAAAGGATTGTCCCTGACATGGCGGTTGTCGTTTTGTTTGCCTTTGCTTCCGATCCCCGATCCTCGTCTTTGCGTCTTTGCGTCCCTCTTCTGATCCATGCTGCGACAACACCCAAACCGCAAGCCGTGTCACAGAAACCAGCGCACGCCCCCTTTTTGGGGTTGTATTTTGTCATGTTGTCGTTGCTGCCGTTGGCCTTTTTGTGTCCGTTTTTGGTTGTCTCTCGCCTTCTGTCGTTCATTGGCCGTCCTGTTGTCCCTCCTGTGAGGCCTGCTGCAGGGATCGACCCTCACCTTTCCTATTGCTGTGCCTCCCCCCTTGCGTTTGTATGGTCGTGCCTTTCCTCGAGCTGTCATAGTGCTGAACTCGCAATGGTTCTCACATGCATGCCAGAGGGGGCGGCCTTGAGAAACGGAGTCCTCACACCACTGGAGTGACCCGGCCTACTTCCTACGTGAGACCTGCAGAACGACGACGGCAAGCCCCTGGACGACCCCGGGCCCTGGCAGCTCAGCCCTGCGTTTGCAGCCAGTCGAAAGGAGCCACACTGGCGGCGGCTACGACGAAGCGACAATTTGACAAAGCTTGTGTACGAACTAGGCAAGAGTGCAGTCAAGAAAAGAATGGCTGGATGCTGCATCCTCAGAATCTCACATGCCAGAGAGCTGACAGAAAGGGCGAAATTGAATTACATTTCGAAGTCAACGCCATGCGGACTCGGCGAGATTGTAAAAGTAAAATTTGGCCGCGGCGATGTCAAGACAAGATCGAAAAGACATGCAAACCACCGAGGAACGAGGGACGACAGAGAGATGCAGGGAAACAAGAGAAAAGATGAGAAGCCAAAGACATTTTTTTTTCTTTGTTTTCTTTTCTTTTCTTTTTCTCTTTGAGTCTCTTTGAGTCTCTTCTGGTAATTACAGTCTATTCCTTTTTCGTTTTTGCTGCGCTGCCGCCCCTACTTCGACGTCGTCTCCCCTGTCTCACTCTACATTCCTGACGCCCCTCACTCATCGTCTTGCACGCATTCGAGGCATTCTCATTTTTGTTTCTTTTTCGAGCCGGGCTGAGCGCAGCAACGACGACGCCTCTCCCTCTCTCTCTGTCTGCGACAAACACCCTTGTCCCCACGTCTGCAGGGCTGTTCCAGTGCCCACTGAACAAGCCTCCGTATTTTGTAATCTTGTTGGACCAGTCTCGTTTTTACACCCTCTTTCCCTCTAACATTCCCCTGCTTGCCTTGCCGTTTGCGTCCCCCCATCGCACAGCCAGCCGACCCGACCAGATCCGTCATAGTACGGAGGTTCGTCCCCCTAGCATCTCCGGTGCGTGCCTGACAAACAGTCGAGGCCGCGTTTCCGTCGCAGCAGCGTTCCCTTTTCACTTCCTGCACTCTGATAGGCTAGAGAGAGGAGGGACATTGTCGTCGTCGACCATGCTGCAGATCAGAACCCAAAACAGGAGGGCCTGTGAGCGAGCGTAACCTCAGAGTGGTGGACGGGCTGTCTGTATGGGCCTCTTTTCCATGTGAAGTGTTAGTATTAGTGTGATCGTGTTAGTGTGTGTGTATGTCGTACCTGCATGCATTGTTTTCGACTGCCTCCCGCAAGACAATCCATTGGCAAGAAGCCTTTCTTCTCTTTCCTTTTCCTTCATTGTATTTTGTTCGTTCTCTCCTTCTTCCCAATTCTTTGGTTCTCGTTCCTCTTTTTTTCTTCTTCTCTTCTCTACTGTTTGCTGCGGCTCAGCATCGTTTCCGAAACAAGGCTCTCCCCCTTCTTCTTTCCTCGTCCTTCTTGCTCGTCGTTCGCGCTCTCCCCCTTCCTGTTGTTCACAGACCTTTTTTCCCTTTTCTTTTCTGACACACTCACACACACGCACTCTCTTCCCTCCTTGCTTGAATCACGACTCCGTCCCTGAGGACAGACCCCGTCACGGATTTCTGGTGTGCTGGTATCCATTGGCCCTCGTCAGTCACTCTTCTACCAAGAGAGAAAACAAGTCTTGGCCTTTTTGTTTCTTTTTTTCTTTTTCTTTTTTTCTTTTCCTCTACACTTCCTCTCACTTCTCACATTTGGCTCTCTGTTCTTGTCTATTATTTCTTTTTCGTTTTCTTTACTTTTCATTCTCATCTCTTGATACCCACATAACGACACTCCGAGACTCGACAAAGACTTGACAGCATTTACACGAATCGGATCGTGTTGGTGACGAACGACACCACGACGGCCTGGCTGCTAGAGGCGGCATCTAACATCACGAGTACGACAACAGTCGAATACATCTGGACAACAGCAAGGCGTGCAGGACACCGCATGAAAGCATGAACGGCTCGAGAACAGGACGTTCATAGGCTTCTCTCTCTCTCTCTCTCTCCTTTCCCTTCTTATTCTTATTTCCTCCCTACTCCCCTCCAACTCTTTCCCCTTGCAATGGACATCTTCCGCAACGCACGCCAAAATTTCCTGCGGCGGCAAGACGAGGCCGAGCAGGCCGACCTCGAGCGCCAGCAGGCTCGCGAATACGAACAACAACAACAGCAGCAACAACAGCAGCAGCAGCAGCAGCAGCAGCCCGAAATGCAGCAGCGGTACACGGCACAACCACAGACGGCCCGCTCCTCGCCCGTGAGTGCCGTCCTTCGTCGCTTTGCCGACCTACCCCGGCCGTCGATGCCGTCTATACCCTCGTTCGGCCGCTCTGGACCCCGCCCGACCAGCAGCCATTATACGGGCAGCAATGTCGGCGCTCCCGCCGACAACGACGAAATCGTCTCGCCCAAGACCCCGCAGTTCGGCACCCTCGGCATGCCACCCATGCCCTCGACCCGCCTGCACCTGCCGAACCTGCAGCGGACCTGGACGCGGGGCTCCAGCGGGCCACCGTCCCGGCCTGGCACCGCCACAGCCGCCGTGCCCCTCACAAACATTACCGAGCCGATGCCCCTGGTCCCAGCGCAGCATGTCACCAGCCGGCATCGGAGCGGAAGCAGTCTGAGCGAAGCGAGCCTGGAGGACAACAACAGCAGGCGAGGCCGGCGGCGCCGCTTCGAGGGCGCCGATCCGGCCGAGATGCACCTGGCGAGCATGGCCGACGACGGACGGCGGCGGCGGCGGAGGCAGCAGGGCAGCAACGGAAGTGGAAGCGGAAGCGGGGCCGGTCGGAGGCACCGGCAACAGAGGCGGTACGTCATTGAGATGGGCGCTGCGCCGCCGTACCCGGGACATGGCCCGGCAGCCGAAACCACGCCAAAGCGATTCCTCTTCTGCTTCCCGTTCATCAAGTCCCGCCGCATGCGCGCCCAGATTCTGCGCTGCTTCGTGTCGGGCTCTTTCGTCGCGCTCATGCTCGGTGTCTTCTTGGCGCTTTACATGACGGGCAACATCTACAACACCGAGTTTGCCGTGCTGCTGATCTTGATTATGTTGTTCACCGCCGCCTTCTTTGCCCACGGCCTTATCCGGCTGTGCGTCATGGTGGTACGGCCCTTGTCGCCTGCCGAGGAAGAGGCCGCCGAGGAGCAGTACCGTACCCGCCGGCGCCGCGGTGATGGCGCGGCGGGTCTGCCCGACGTCTACGGTCCGGGCGGCTACGCCATCCCGCACCAGCCGATCCGCGTGGTGCTGGCGCGCGATGAGGAGGCCGCCGGCCTGGAGAGCGTGACCACCAAGATCCAGCCGCCGGCCTACGGGCTTTGGCGGGAGAGCGTACGGGTGGACCCCAACCGCATCTACTGGCAGCGCAACGAGGACCCGTCGGGGAGCTCGATGGCCGGCAGCGGCAGCAGCGAGACGACGCGCTCGAGAGACGCCAGCAGCAGCAACAGCAACAGCAGCAGCAGCCGCAGCAGCGGTAGCCGGACTCGTGGCGGTGCGACCATGCGCGGCGGTGAGGCCAGCAGCGATGTTGACAGCAGCAGACATTATGACCACGGCGGCAGCGACCGCGGCAGCGACCGCGGCAGCACACGAGGCCGCCAGAGCCCACGCCCACCGTCGTACATCTCCGACGATGGCGTGCAGTACGTCGTCGAGGCGCAGCCGCGCTCGATTGCGCCGACGACCGAGATTCCCCTGCCCGAGCACCCGTCTGAGGCGGGGCGTACGGCACCGCGGCCGGCGTGGTGAGGTTGAGATGTGTTGCCTGAAGTGACGGGTAAAGTGGAGTGTAGCTATAATTATATGTATAACAAAAGCAGCGTTCTCTGTATTTTTCTTTTGTATTTTTCGGGAGCGGAACGGGGCTTAGGGCGGATTTGATTCCGATTCCGATTTTGATTTTATAACTGTTTGACACAGCATGGGAGCGGTTAGCACATGGCGTTTTGAGTTTTGTCGATGGAGGTCACAAATGGGATTGAGAAAAACGTTATTATATCCCTCTCGCTGTCCTTTGAAAGGAACAATGCGCCGGCGCCGAGGATTGCATATCGTTTAGCATGCAAACAAACGAAATATAACGTTTCTGTGCATGTTGTCTTGTCTATGAGAACTGAGAACAATAAGTGTGTCCGTTCTTCGCGGCCTAAAACCCCTGTGATGTTTTTTTATTCGTTAAAGATTCTGACGCTTCGTCTGATATTATCACGGTACAGCCGCATTTTGGTACGACTTTGTGCTGTGTCACATTGGGTGAGGAAAGGGCACAAAGAGAAATGGAAAGAGGAACAAAGTGCAGCTTTGCACGGTCCCTCTCATAGGCTTGCGAGCCATTATTTCAGAAATACCCTGAAATGGCCCAATGATGTAGAGAAGAGCAGCCGCACTGTGAAGAAAGGAGACCCGTTGCGCGACACGGCATCCGGGAGCACGATGACAGCCCGGCAAAGCTAGAAGAAAACGGTTGCGGGCCTACGTGCAGAAAGCATATTCTATGCATATATGCAGGTTGAGGCGGCTGGCCAGCCGGTCCCCAGACGCATTGCGACTGGCAACGTGCCAGCAGAGCGAGCCGCCCACGAGCCAGATGGAGCATTGATACACCTCCCGTCTTGTCATTTTCAGTCATCTGCCCGCTTTTGGCTCTGTGTTTTCTCTGCCGTCTCTCTCCTCGTCCACAAACGGACACGCCGAGAATGACAAGGGCACATCAACAGTTGAGGGCCTTCTCTTCTGGCTGTGGCCTGGTCCGGCTCTGACTTGGGCCTCTTTCTCTCTAAGGAACGTCCGGCTGGTTGACTACTCCCAATGGCTCTCCCCTCTTTTCTCGAAGGGAAAAAGTGGGTAGCTGGGCAATAATTCGCCTTGACATCGCCTACATCGGCCTCTGTCGAGAATATGCGAGGAGTAGAGCGTAAACTCGGAGGATAGTTTCTTATTTTGACGGGGGTAATTCCTGTTATAAACCCCTCCTGTTGTAGATATGATCATGATGTCTGCTGTTTGCGGTGGGCTCTGTGCTACAGATTACCTCTCTGAAAGTTGTGATACTCGTAATTGCATCTTCTGGTTTTATGTTGTCAACCCGGTGCGGCTCGTTCGGTTGAAGAGTCAAATAAAGTACCTTCTAGTTAGCAACTCGTGCCGATACGTGGAGCCGTCTCCAAGCAAGTCCTATCACAAAGCAGAGGCAAAAAGAGACGGCGACGTTCCCATTCTCCGTTCGTCCCGTGTTTGAGTCCCTGCCTGGTGGATGTACCGCCCACGAAAAAAGTGTGAGGAGACAAGACTCGACAGAGAAGAGATCGGAACTAAGGCCAAGACCAGTAGTTGTGGAGAAAAAAGGGGCCCAGACCTGGCGAGCCTATTGGCTTTTCTCTGGCCGCTCCGTCTGAATGCATCGTCAAACGCTCGTCCGGTGATGATCCTCTGCCTTTTCTCTCTATTTTTCCTCCCCCATATTTTGGAGACGGCGGTGAGCAGGAAACGTGCCGGAAGAGATATGCATTGATTTTGTCAACCCAAAGAGGGCAATACCGCAGCTGTTATCAAAGACAAGTGTCTCGATATACAATCAACAGCCGTGGCCTTATCGCCTTTGTCCCAAGAGAGACCTTTGAAACTGAGACTTGAGAAGATATTTGTGGTGTGTTCGTACGGCGGTCAGCTCATCTGGCCCACTGATGGATGCACCAGTGGGCTACTGGGAACATCACCAAGGTCGGGGAGTCATGCCGCCATTAGGTGTGGCATGTGGACGCTGACCTTTTGCGCTTGCAACCCAACTGTGTCCTGGACTCTGTTTTTGTCAGTGTCTCGTTGCTTTCTCGTCCCATCTGCCGCCCTCAAGCCAGACTTGACAAGGGCCTGGCCGCACTTCCTCTCCAGGCTAGCCCTATTGAGCTACCCAGTAGCCAGTGACGGCGCAGAGGCCCCTGGCAAAAAAAGCCCACGCGCGCTCCGACCCACTGGGATGTGCACCGTCTGGCTTTGCCACGCAGAAGAGCGTATCTTTTTCGCCGGTTCGTCCCACAATTAGAAGAGAGCACGGTCGACGAAGTGTTCTGACAACCGCCGCTCGTCGGGAGAAGACCTAGCTTGGGGGGATGTTGGACCAGGGGTGGCTCGGGCTGATGAGAAGGGGGGAAGAACCGAGAGGGAGACGGAGAGGGAGAGTTAGAAGGGAGAAAAGCAGGGCGCCTGATAGGAAAGACAACCCCGTTAAATTCTTTTCTTCTTCTTCTTCCCTTGCTTGTTGTCTTCTTGCCCTCCCACTGCAACTCCACGACGCACTAGACCAGGTCGGCAGCCCAAGCTACACCGTATGCAGCGGCGAGGGGGGCCTCATGGGGCAGGCAAGACGAAGGAGAGGGCGCGAGCAAAGGTGACGAGAGGGCGGGTGCGTGCCGCATGCGCTGTGGTGCATGTCGAGACGTCTTTGGTCGAAACGGGGAGATGCAGCAAAGGGTTCTCCATAAAAGCGATAGGCACGAGGAGGCACGAGAGAGCATGGGCGGACAGGCACGAGCAGACACAAAGATGGCAAGAGCGCTGCAGCCCAGTTCAAAAGGCATAGTGGGCCTTCCTGCTATGCATACTCCGTACAAGTACTCGTCGAGACGGTGCGCCGAAAGGGAAAGCGCGTCTCTCGAGGCCCTCGGCTACTTTCGATTATCGAAGCAGGAGCATCTCAGCTTCTGGGGGTTGCTCTTTCCGCGACAGCCAAGGCCCAAAGGCTCTGGACGGATCAGGCTAGGTGTTAAGGAAAGTGCGACGGGCGATGGGCGACGGACGACGGCACCCACGCAACGGTGACCCGCACGGTACATGGGGACTGTGCTGACTGTGCCGCAAATATTGCGCCAGGCCGCGGTACCCGCTGGGTATCGACTCTTGCTCCTCCAATAGCTCGTCCCCATCACTCCTCCCACTTTTTGGTGGGTTTTTTTCCTCTTTCTGTATTTCCCTATTTTTTTCTGCGCCTGGCGCCACCTTCTGCCCGCCCCATCTTCGTTTCTCGCCCTTCCCTCCTTCCCTCTCCTTCTGTTCCGCGGTCGCGCATGCCCGCGCGCGCAAAAGAGACGTATCAGCACCTTCCTCCGCTTGCTGCCGCCACACCACACAGTACGGAGTATTACGACTAGTCGCCTCCTTCCCTCTCCCCCCGTAGGCGGTAGCCCTCCCCACAAAGCCCCAAAAGCTGTCGTTGTAGTCACTCGTCGCCTCCTTCCCATATTTTTTACGCATTTTTTTAATACTGCTTTTAGTGTCGTTTTTATTTTTTTATATCCCTTCCGGCCTTCTTCCCCTCCTCTTTCCCTTTTCCCCTTTCCTCTCTCTTCCTCTTTTTTCCCTCTTTTCCCTTTTCCTTTTCTTCTTTTCACGATATCCACATCTCAAACCAGTTTTGATCCTCACCCTACATAAAATCCTTATCTGGGTTGTTGTCGGTGTTGCTGTCGGAAGAAGTTGACGAAGAAGCCGAAGTTTTTGGAAGGAATCGTTTTTTTTGCAGGGAATTTTTGTCTCTCAGGTTTGTCGCACCCTCTCTCCGGTTCTTGTTTTGTCGTTTGTTCTCCGTCCATCCGTCTTGCGTCTCCGATCTCCCATATTCCCACCTCCCCGAGTTACTTGAGTCTTTTCTCGGGTTCGCGTCACTGCATACACTCTCCCCTACGCCCACTGTCTTGTGGACTTCCATCTCGTCGCCGACAATCGGTCTTTGAGCTCTAAGTCCTCGCCACCTCACGTTGCAGCCGGTACTGCTCCTCGTGAAGCGCAATCGACAGCTTCGCGACAACCACCTCGTCCTCGCCATGCCGCTGCCGTCGCTACCACCACACTCATCTTGCGATCGCATAGAGGCGTGCGCGCATCGGCACCGACCACCTTGGATTTGAGACTCGACTACCTCGGGACAACACAGAAGCGTTGTCACAACTACAAACGAGACACGCGCATTCATGACATGCACCCTCGACTCGAATGCATCGGACTTGGCGCCACTTCGTCGTCGTTTTGGCCCCCCCGCCGCTGCAGGCTCGCGCCACGTTCGCGCTCGCCTGGCCTAGCACAACGACGGCATGGATGCCAGCCTACCAGTCTGTCGGGATTTCTGACCAGACTTGGGCCACTCAAAAGCTGGCCGCATTCTGGCCAGGCCCTGCCGCATTCTGCACTCCTGCGCATTTCTCCTCTTACTGTGTACTCCCACCACGCGCAGCCATCCCGCTTCCCTCTGTGGGCTCTGGCAGGCTTTTACTCTTACACTCCCTCTCATCTGAACCTGGCCCTTCATCGAAACTGGAATCACCTGGGTTGAGAGCGCCCTCGCTACACATTTCCAAGACACTACCAACCTGCCGTTTTACTCACTGCGACAAAGGCTGTTTAGAGTGCAAGCAGCGGAGAATTGCTGCAAGAGGCGAAGGCGCACAAGACTCATGCACCCTGCAGGTCCTGGGTGGCTCGGCTTGGCTGTGTGCCACGAGACGTGCTGACCGGGACAACCTAATCTACACCACAACGTCGGCCGGGTTGTTCAACGGAGCGCGCCTTCACCGCACTACACTGCACTGCAACTTTCCCCTTGCCGTTACACACTTGCACAATCCTAGACCGCGGAGACTTTTGGACCTTGATGGAGAACATGGCTTGCCCTTGTCCTGGAACGCGTCGCTAACATGATTTTATAGACCTCTCACACCCACGTACATCATGTCGTCTCTCTCTCGTCGTGCCTGCTACAAGTGCGGCAACGTCGGCCACTACGCCGAGGTCTGCTCGTCCGCTGAGCGTCTTTGCTACAACTGTGAGTGAAGCCAAAACACGAACCACGGTGCACCGTCACAAAAACGTTGCGTCGCTGCAAAAACAGATCGCTAACCTTGCCTCCCACATCCAGGCAAGCAGCCCGGCCACGAGTCCAACGGCTGCCCCCTGCCCCGCACGACCGATGCCAAGCAGTGCTACCACTGCCAGGGCCTCGGCCACGTCCAGGCGGACTGCCCGACCCTGCGCCTGACCGGTGCCTCCACCGGCGGCCGCTGCTACAACTGCGGCCAGCCCGGCCATCTGGCTCGCGCCTGCCAGGCTCCTAACGCTGCCGGCCTCGGTCGCGGCGTCCCCATGGTGCCCCGTGGCGGCTACGGTGGCTTCGGCGGCCGCGGTGGCTTCGTTCCCGGTGGCCCGCGCCCCGCCACGTGCTACAAGTGCGGCGGCCCCAACCACTTTGCCCGCGACTGCCAGGCCCAGGCCATGAAGTGCTACGCCTGCGGCAAGCTGGGTCATATCTCGCGTGACTGCACCGCCCCCAACGGCGGCCCGCTCAACACCGCCGGCAAGACCTGCTACCAGTGCAGCGAGGTCGGCCACATCTCGCGCGACTGCCCGCAGAAGAACCAGGCCAACACTGGCGCCGACATCAGCAACACCGCCGAGGTGCCGATCCCCCAGATCCCGGTTGATGCCAGCAACGTTGTCGCTCCCGCCCCCGTTGCTCCCATCGCCCCCGTTGCCTAGGCGGCACTGTCTGAACAAGCAGCCGTGATGGAGATGATGTCGTCACCCAACCGCCTCAAACGCAAACGCAGTACCGATCCTTGAGTTAACGACCCCGAAGTAAAGTGGCGCCCTAAACACGTGTGTGCGTCGAGTTGCTTTTGTTGTCGCTGGCAATGGGATGCCCTCGGATCTGTCGGTGGTCGGTCTTGTTTCGTCGATATTCGCCTGTTGCTGACCTGGCGTTTTCGGAGGTTTCGATTCCACAGCCGACGACTTTCTCTTTTTTTGTGCGCTGCTTTTTTCTTTCTTGTTTTGCTGTTTTTCAAAACGTCCCCAATACCTCGTTATTTGCCGTTTTTTTATTACCTTTTATCGGGATACCGCAGTTCTCTCCACTTTCTTGTCTTATTTTGGTCTCGTTTTCCCGGTATTGGCATAATTTCTTTTCTTGTCTTTTTCTTCGACAAGATTCTGCGATTTTCAACGGCGTCAACGGTTTTTTCCTCTTTTTTCTATTCTCGAAAACGACACACTGAACAACTTTTTGATTTTTCTTGGTCCAACAACGGAACAAACGATGGGGGAACAGAAAAAGAAGAGGAGGGGCAAAAGAAACGAACAAAAGACACATAGGAACGGAAGTGAGGCGGGGAGGGTCCTGTTTACCAGGAACTCGCCCTCGCCTCTTGTTTGTGGTGGTGTGTATGGAGGAGGAAGAAAAAAAAGAGAGAGAAGAGAAAGAAAAAAGACTGTCGACGTTTTGTCCTTTGAAGAAGCAAACCCCGGCGGAAGAAGATTAAAAAAATATGCAACTTTTTTGTTAAAAAGAATTGTGTCGATGAGAAGTGAAGATGATTGATGCTGGTGAAGAAGTGAAGAAAAAATTACGACGACGGGAAAAAAAGAAGTGGCTCACGCATGCTGCTCACCTTTGTATTGGAACTTTTTGTCATTTGCATCTGCCATTATACCCCACACGCCTTGTTTTTGTTTGTTTGACTTGATGTTTTCGAAGGAGGGAACTGAATCATGGGAAAGAGGTCGAGTGGAGGTAATTGAATAATATAAAATATTTCACAATGTAAAGTACCTTGCCGCTTTGTCGGTGATCATCTGCCGTGGTTTAGGTCAAAAGAAATGAGAGGAGGTATGTAAAGCAACAAAAACGACGCGGCGCAGTGTTTTGTGTGGGGAAAATGATCATTATGGTATCCAAGAGAAGGTTCCAACGAAAAGGTAAAATCCAAATACAGTCGATGCGACATGGTTGAGGTATTAGAAAAGAGAAGGAAAGGAAAAAGAAGAAAAAAAGAAAAAAAAAGAGGAACAAAGAGGAGAAAATAGAAGACAGGTTTTTGATTTCACACACCGTAGAGAATGAGCCAGCCGGCCCTTTTTCAGCGAGAAAGAAAAGAAAAAGAAAAGAAAAGGAAGAGAAGGAGGGAAAAGAAGGCTCATCACTACTTCGTCATGTAGACGGCCACGTACTGAACCTCCATCATGCTCGCCGCGCCGCCCTGCGTCGCGCTGTTGGGTGCGCCGGGGAAGTCGCCGCCCACGGCCACGTTCAATATAATGTTGAAGGCGTTGGCCGTCAGCGTCCGCCACGTCGCCTCGTCCAGCTGGGAGCCCGTCAGCGTAAAGTAAACTGCGTGGTCCAGCGCCCACGTAATGTTTTGTTGACGCCAGTCGCTGTTGGTGCGGTCCCAGGTCATGGTCCACGTGTGGAATGACGCCGGCGAGTTGAGGCCGACGGTCGCGCCCCGCCCCGAGGGCTCGTTGCAGATGCCACCGTTGGTCGTGCTGCCGCAGTGCGCCGTGCCAAAGGCCGTGGCCACGCCGTTGCGCAGCTCCAAAATGTCGAGCTCGCCGCACAAGGGCCAGCCCGTGCCCGCGTGGATCGACTCGCCCAGCAACCAGAACGCGGGCCAGATGCCCTGTTTGGTTCCCGCAGGGCCATCGCCCATGCGGATGCGGCCCTCGACGCGGGTCTTTTGGCCGGCCGCCGGAAGCCAGCCGCCGACGGACTCGATGCGGCCGGAGGTCCAGCCAGCACCGGCACCAGACGCACTCGGGTCTTTGAGGGGCACGATCTGGAGGGAGCTGGCGCCGCTCAACAGCAGGTTCTTGGTGCTGCTGGAGTAAACTTCGGACTCGCTGTTCTGGTTGAGGTAGCCGGTAATGGTTTTCCAGTTTTTGGCGTTGGGCGGTGCACTGGCAGCGCCGTTGAAGGTGTCGTTCCAGATGAGGGAGTAGCCGGAGTAGGTGGGTGGCGTAGTGCCTGTGACGAGGAGGCCCGGGAGGAGTGCTGCCGCCGCGAGTAAATGACTTGTATGCATTTTAAAAAATAGTGTGGTGGAAATGTGAGGGAAAATACAGATGGACAGGATGAAAAAAAGGGTTTGTTGTTCAAAAGAGAGACCGCTTTACAGATGCCAGATCTGCAGTGAAAAGAAGGTAGAGAGGATGTCGTTTATATGTGTTGACGCGTGTGAAAAAGACGAAATATGGGTATCATGACAAGAAATTGGACCAGCCGCTTCTAACAAGAACTGTTGGATATTCTGTGTGAAACAATATCAGGATTGGGAAAGGATGGCGAGAAGGAAGCAGGCAGAATAAGCGAGTAATTAAAGGAACGAGAGTAAGGCGTGAGGATGGAAAAGCAAAGACAAACCAACAGCTGCTTTAATTGCAAAACGACAAATACACGGAAGCGATAAAAGGCAAAAGGAACACAACACAAACGAGAAAGCAGGGGAAACAAAAAAGGGAAAGAAAGAGAGAGGCTCAGCCGGGACGGGAGACCAACGTACCTGGGGAGGGGGACGCTCAAGGCATGGCGGCGAGGTCATATATAGGCGCTGAGGCGAGGGAGACGATGTGAGGACAAAGAAAGACAAAAAGAAGGACAAAAGGTGTATGGGCACCTCCATCATCGAGGCTTTCGACTAACACGGAACATGCAGAGTGGATTGAGTGAGCGGGTCAAGGAGGGGGACGGGAAGGTGGGCGGTAAGAGAGAAATGCAAATGCTGGTTAGACATAAGAAGATGTCGGATCTTGCTTGCGCCTTGAAGGAGGCCTAATCCCAAGGGGCCAAGAGTGGCACGGAATGTTTGCTTTGAGCCTTTATTACAAGATATCGGGAAAGAAGGAAACATGAGAAAATAATGTATTAGGACAAGGAAAGAAGTGAAGAGACTGCCTCCACGTTCAGACACCAACAACGGGGACAGATGCAATAATGGAACACTTTTCAAATTCATCACTGAAGTATTGTGTTTGCTCATCCTGAAGGAAGAAACATTGCAAACGAAGCTGGTGAAAGAGAGTGAGATGAGAAGGCATGAGGACAGAAAGAGAACCTGGCTTTAACGGCTGACCAATAATGGGCCGGATTTACTGTAAGATGTACGTGCATAGCATTTTTTTTTTTTACTTTGAATTTGAATTTGCGTGCTATCTCTGGCGCCCTGGGCTGGCCATGCACCTCTTTGGCCAGCCGCCAAGTTTGTTTTCTTTCCTCGAGATTTCTCTTCCTGCGGCTCAGCAGCAAATTTTTCTTTTCTTTTCTTTTCTTTTCTTTTCTTTTCTTTTCTTTTCTTCCTCATCCGGATTAAGAAAGCTCTATTTCTTTTCTCTGCATTAATTTAATAGATCCAGTTCTATGCATATAGCCGTGCGGCAATGATCCCAGGAAACGAGATGAACAGGTTTGTTGGTTCGTATTGACAACTCGCAGTACCAGGCAACAGCACATTTTCTTGTCATTGCTCGGTCTCCCGACAGCTACTTTATCTTTTACCGTCTCTACTATTCCGTCTGGGCACTTCGGGGGATTAAATGTGCCTTTGACTGGCACTGTTGGTGAGTACATCGGGTAGATAAAGTGAAGCAAAATGGATGAAAATCCCGCGGCTCAAAAATCACAGCGTAGAACCATAAGCCGCTTTCGTCAAGGACCTTTACGATTCTCCATCATTAAAACAGCAGGCAAATGCAGAAATGTAAAAGCGAGACTGGCGAGATCTAAGTCAAGTCACCAACAGTAAATATGATTACCAGGTGATCTACAGATGGCAGTCTGGTGCCTGGACCTTGGACCCCTTTTGGTTGTAGTACTGGGAAACAACAAAAGGTGATATTTTCTAATTTACCTCATTCCAATTTATCCAACTTGCCGTGTTTTGCACGTTCCTTGCTGTGCCGCTGCCGCCACAGCGCGCCACAGTACTCGGCCGTCGTTTGTTGGTTTCGGATACATGGAGTCGAGAACTCGCAAGAAAGAATTCCTAGATTAAAAGGAGGGAAAACAAAGCGAGATTTGAAAATAAAAAGTAGTTAAGAAAGAAAGAATTTAATAACACTGTAAAACATTTCAATGAACACAAAGTGGTTGCTTTTGTTTCAAAACAAATATGTTTCATATTTTGAATATTTGGATTTGCCTCTTTCTACTCACTTATATTGGATAATTTTCAACGTATAAACACACCATAAAAAACAAAAGATGATAATTTAAACGGAACGTCAAATGATCGAGCGCCCGTCTATTCGGAACACGACAGTGATTTTTGGCCACCGAGCCTAAGCTGAGGCGCATAAGAGAGGTGACAGTGAGGCGCAGGAAACGTAGATTAATACAGAAGCGACCAGAGCACATGATGCGCAAACAAATCTGGATTCTTGAGTTTGCGAATCGTGATATAGTTGAAACCTTTTAGATTAGGGACTAATGAGGCTCTGTATTGACGTAGAGGAACTCCATTCGGTGCTGCAGACTCTGGTGTTACAAGTACATTCTCGAAAGTGAAGAATACAACAAAAAATACGAGTTTAATTGTATCAACATGGGTTTTTCATTTTAATTTTCAGAGTGCTAAATTGTCTGCGACTTGAAAGTCGAAGGACATATATCAGGTATAGAAGTCAAGATCTGTAATAGACACTTCAAACGGTGATCGTATTTGGGGGCATCCCTGACAGTTTTTTGATAGACATAATCATCTAAAGACTTGAAACTACCAACGGATAGACGACAAAGATATATTTTTATTTTATGCGGGATTACAAGACCCTGTCGTCAACCTCATCGTCGTCTTCATAGCTAGCCCTGATAAGTAGATACCGTATACCTTTACTTGTATATATACATTGATAATGACATATTACTAATCCCTATAGATGCATAACACGATACCCACAATTGAACCAATCACAGCCGCCCAATTTGAACTGGCCAGGGCCTGAAAAGCAAAGCTAGTTTCCCGGCCCATTCCACAACCGCACCCCCAATGGGAAAAACGAGAGAAGAGGCTCACGATCTGGAGCGCTGGTAGAAAACGATCCCGCACGACCGCGAGCGCAAACGAAGCACACCAGGTACCCCCTGCGCCCACCAATCCGGACAACCGATCCAACTGTTTCTCTGTCGACCCTAATTGCGACCCCAATTGCTCGGCCCCGGCGTCCCTCTTCGCTTGAGCCTTTTTTCCCGGACGTTGACCTGGACGACCGCCCCGACGACGATACCCCCTCCTCTTCACACACACACACACACACAACCGCTCCAATGGCCGGCAAGCGTCTCTCGTCGACCGCCCTGCGGCTAGCCGTCCGCTCCGCATGCGGAACTGTCGCGCCCCGCCCGGCCCTGGTCGCTGCTGCTGCCGCCGCTGCGAAGCCAATGCAGATCCGTGCCCTCTCCTCCTCCGCCCGGAGGGCCAGTGACACCCTCATGGTGGTGAGTATCCCCCTGCCCTGCTATCTCCTCGCTTCGCTCGGAGGCTAACTTTCGTAGCACCGCCACACCTCCGACAACAACCCCGACCTGCCGTTCAAGTTCTCGGCCGAAAACGAAAAGGTCATTGCAGAGATCCTCAAGCGCTACCCGCCCCAGTACAAGAAGGCCGCGGTCATGCCGCTGCTCGACGTCGGCCAGCGGCAGCACGGCTTTACGAGCATTAGCGTGATGAATGAGGTGGCGCGTCTGCTGGAGATGCCGCCCATGCGCGTGTACGAGGTGGCGTCGTTTTACACAATGTACAACCGGACGCCGGTGGGCAAGTTTTTTGTCCAGGCATGCACGACGGTAAGTCGACTCGACCGACGCGAGCGAAGCCAGAAGGGGGAGGAGGAGGAGATGAGCGAATGAGCGAGCAAAGCGAGCGAGTGAGGAGAGAGAGAGAGAGGCGAGCGAAGCGAGGACAGAAAGGAAAGCTAACTTTTTTGATAGACCCCCTGCCAGCTCGGCGGCTGCGGCAGCGACGTGGTGGTCAAGGCGATCACGGAGCACCTGGGCATCTCGGCGGGCCACACGACCGAGGACGGCCTGTTTACGTTTATCGAGGTGGAGTGTCTGGGCGCGTGCGTGAACGCGCCGATGATCCAGATCAACGACGACTACTACGAGGACCTGACGCCCGAGACGGTCAAGGCGCTGCTGGACGGCCTCAAGGCGTCGGCGCTGGACAGCACGGGCAAGACGCCCGTGCCCAAGGCGGGCCCGCTGACGGGCCGCGACACCTGCGAGAACAGCGCCGGCCTGACGTCGCTGACAGGCACGCCGTGGGGCGTGGAGACGACGCGGAGTGACCTGTAGGGGGGTGTGAAGAGGAAGAAAAGAGAGTGTTTTTCTTTATTGCGGCAGGAGATGGCTACAAAACTTTGATTTAAACAGATCACGAGGACAGATCGGCGGCAGAGGTAGACAGCTGTCTTGTATATAACCAAATGCTAAAAAAAATCATTTCCCATTGTGACCCAACTGCGTAGAACGTACACTTGCAATTTTCATAAATCAACCCATCTCAAATTCCGTGTCATATCGTCTGCCGCACATGTATCTACTCCCGCGTCTCTGCACCCAGACGGAAAATCCAGGCATCGCCCAGCCGCTGGTTCTTTTCGTTCAGGCCGCCAAAGATGACAATGCCGTTCTCCTCCAGCTCGCCGATGCGCGAGCTGGCGAGCCAGCCACGCGCACCAGGGCCAAACGTTGCGCCCTCGCCGGCCGTGTCTTCCTCGTCATCGTAGGGCCCCGTCACCACGCGCGACCAGCGGCCCTCGCCGGCACCCGACGCGCCACCAAACAGCCGCCGAGGTAGCACGCTGCGCACCGCGTTGGACACGCGGGCGGCGCTAAAGTTGTCCGAGGGCACCTGGAAGGCCCAAACGTCGTTCCAGAACGTGCCAGCCGCCTCGTGGCCCGTGCCGCTCGGCGTCCGCTCGCCCAGGGCCAGCACCAGGTACTCCCAGCCGCCGCCGGCCGAGATGGCCTCAAGGCTCGAGACGGACCGGTCGCCCGGCCAGGCGGCGCCCGAGACAAGCGGGGCGGCGTCGCTGCCACGGCCAGCCGTCGCCTCTTCGGCAGCAACAGAGTCAGCAGCGGCGGCGTCACTGTTGGGCACCACCGGGCTGGTCTCGGCCACCACGCTCTGCCAAGCGCCCTTGGCGACGATGGTCACATCCGTCTCGTCGACGCTCGTGTCGACCAGCGAGCTGAGCTCCAGCTGCAAAAAGTCGAGCCGGCCGCCCTCCTCGGACGAGCCGTTGAAGCCGCCAAAGCGGTACAGCCGGTTGCGGCTGATGCAGATGGACGTGCCACCGCGGGGCAGACCCGGCGCAGCAGGCAGCTCTTGCCACACGCGCGTGCGCACGTCAAACGCCCACAGGTCGTTGGCGCGGCCGCCGCTGGCGAGGCAGCCGCCATGAATGATAAAGGTGCCGTAGCCGTCACTGTCGGCGTCGCGGGCGCGTGCCGCAATGTTGCCCACAATGGGCCGCTGCGGCGTGCCGACCTCGGCCATGTCGCCCTCGACCCACTCCTTCCAGCTGCTCACGCGGCCGCGCCGGCCAAAGGACGAGGCGAGCTGGTCGTCAGCGCTCGCGGGCAGGTCCAAAGCGGTCGCTGCGTGGTAGCTGCGCGCCTCGGGGATGATTGGGCGGTTGACGGACGAGGGCGCCGCAGCAGTTGTGGCGACCGTCGCAGCGTGGCCCGTCTCGGGCACGGCCTGGATGGGCACGGGCGCCGACGGGGCCAGTGGATCCAAAAAGCTCCAGGTGTGTGTCTTGGTGTCAAACACCCACACGCGGCCGCGCTCCTCGATCGGCGCCATGGCCGCTCCGCCGCGGCCGCCAAACAAGAAGATGCGGTTGCCAATGACCGCCGTGGCGTGGCCGACACGCGGCACGGGCACGTCGCCCAGGGGCGGACCCTGCAGCGCGATCTCGTCGACTGCAACAGTGTCCTCCTTGGTCTTGCCCTTGTCCTTGCTCTTGGACTCGAGACTGATCTCCTCGGTCGCCTCCTCCTCGTCCGCGGCCGTCGTCGCCTCGCCGCTGACTGCGCTGTCCGGTGTCACCGTCTGCGGCTCAACAATGGCGACGGGGTCCGACTCCGGCGGGGGCTCCGAGATGGTCAGCTTGGGCGCCTCGGGCACGGCGGGTTTCTTGGCGGGCGCCGCCTTGATGGCAAAGTAGTCGGCGGAGGCGCTGCCCGTCGGCAGGATCAGCGCGTGCATGCGGTTGTCGACGGGCTTGCGCGCATCAGCGTCTTCGCCGCCAAAGACGTAGGCGGTGCCGGCGACAACATTGATCGAGTGCGAGGAGCGGGGCAGCGGCGGGATGGCGACGCGCTGCCAAGTGCCTTTCAAGGAGTCATCCGGGGCGGCGGCGGTGGACGACGAGAAGACATTGCCGAACGTTGTCTTGGTCGGCGAGAGCGTCTCGGGGAGCGACTGGAAGAGGTCTGTGGTGCGGCGTTTCAGCTGTGCAAAGTGCTCCATAGTGGAATGTGTGGGGGAAGAAGGCGAGAGGTGTGGTTGAGTGGAGATCGTGAGGCAAGTCGATGAGATGGGGAAGTTGAGGGAAACGGGGAAAGAGAGAATAAAAGAGAAAGAGCGAAGCACGGGTGAGGAAGGAGGAGAGGAGAAGTGGCTTGTCAGATTTACGAGGATTGGCTGCTTGGCTGGTATGACGACGGTTCTTGAGGAAACTGCGACCCTGTTATAAGATACGAAGGATGCACCTACAGCTGGTTGCTGTGCACAAAGGGAAGGCGCAGACATATGTATCTTACAGCAGCTGCCCTGATGTGACGTAAGCCTGGGGGGGCGGATCGTCTCGCGGGGCAGAAACACGTTTTTTGGCGTTTCAAGGTACCTGAGTCGTGCCTTTTTGGCGCTGTGTCTCCCCTCGTTTTAGCGCTGTTGAGCCTTTCGCCAGCTTCTTTTTTACAACGGTCAAAGTCACGAGGGAATTACGAATACGACGCAGTTGCCGTTTTGTTGAGACTGCCAGCTGTTGAGGAAGGGACGAATGCATAATTCTGCGCCGCTCTTACCTTGCAAAGTAGAAATACAGAGAAAAAAGGAAAGCACACAAGAGGAAAGAGCGAGTTGGTCTGCCGTGGAAAGAGGGCTCCAGGCTTGGCAAGGTCAGGAACCTCTTCGGACAGGGACCGCCCCAACGGGGCAGGAGCTAGCGGTAGCTCAGCCGTTTCAACGACGAACAACCGCGCCGCAAGACGGACGTCGCTTGCCAAGCCTCGCTCTAACGGCAGTGCTCCCCAGTTTCCCACCTAAGGCAGGACACATTTTCAGAGACCGAGTCACATCAAACGACGATCTGCACATTGCCAGGTAAGAGATCACGAGAAAGATCTAGAACGCAGCAGCACCGTGTCAGGGGCACGTCTGGTTTTGGCTTGGCATTTGCTCGTTTCTTCGTCATCTACTCCGGGTATCGTACACTAATTAAATATACAGGAACGATCGCTTATTTCCCATCCCGCTACATATACACTCTGCCCACTTGGATGGGCCCGACCGGCCGGGCGTTCGCAACCGTCGACAGCGCCAAGCGGCCGACCTCATTGTTGGGCTGCACGTCACCAAAGAAGAGCCGCGTGAAGCGGTTGCGGCGCGCCCACTCGCTTGCCGTCCACACGGACGCGCCCACGACGCCCTCGGTCTGGTGGTGCAGAAACGCCAGCGTCACGGACTCGAGCACGTCGGGCACAATGGTCAGCAGGCGCAGCACGGCGCCCACCAGCGCCATGATGAACAGTACAAACGACGACGTGATGAGCACGCCCAGCCACGGGCGGCTGCAGAGCACGACTTGTTGGTCGACAACGTTGTCGGCGGCGGCCAGCTGGTAGCCCGAGGTGGCGTTGATGGGGCTGGAGGCAAGGTCGGCCTCAGCGAGCGACACGTTGAGGGCGCCCGTCATGGTGCCGGGCACGGCGAGGCCAATGTACAGCACCGAGTTGAGGAGCTGGGCGAGGCGCAGCTGGAAGGTGTCAGCGCTGACGGTGTACGTGGGCGTGTCGCCGACCCCCTCGTTCTGGATGCCCACGGTATTAAAGGGGTTGGCCATGTACACGATGACGGGCTGCATGTCGCCGCTGAGCTGAGCATTGGGGAACATGGTCGTCAGCAACTTGATGACGGAGCTCGGGTCACCAATAAAACCAAAGTCGAAGACGGTCCAGTTGGCGCCCAGCATGGTGGGATCGACAGAGCGGCGCACGTGCGTCGCCGAGCAAGTGCTGGCGCCCGAGCTGCCCGTATCGCTGCCGGTGCAGGTGAAGTTGGCGTCGACGTGGGTCGTGGTGACGTCGCACTCGGCGTGCGTGTACTGCTCATGCTGCGAAAAGGATTCCCACACAAGCTTGCGCGGCGGCCGCGGCGTGGTCGGGTCGATGACTGGGTTGACTACGGCCTCGCACGGCATCGAAAAGGCCAACTGATACTGCGTGCCGCCCGTGTTCGATGCCCAGGTACAGTCGTAGCCATTGCCGGGCTCTGGCGGCGTGTTGTTGCCAATCGATGTATAGTTGGTGAAAGCCGACTGGCTCGTCATCCCAAAGACGGGACAGGACAGCGACATGTACGCGCCGCTGAGCGTGAAGGATGTGTTGCCTTCCGACGGAAGCAGTGCCACAGGCGCGCCGACAAGCGACGCGTACGTCAGGTTGGTGTTTTCCGGCACGTCGTACCAGCCATTGTTGCTGGTGTTGCCGGCCGCCGTGTACGCGGTCTCGATCGCCTCAATGGCCGGAAAGCGTACGTTACCCCAGAGGTCCTGGTTGCGGGTGCTGAGTATGCTGGCGCCCATCAAGGACGCAATGACGGGGTTGGCCACGGCCGTGAGCGCCACGTTGTAGTTGGCGCCGGCGCCATATGCGAATTTTTGGAACAGGTTGACGGCGATCACGGTCGTATTGCTTTGCTTCAAGTACGACCCGATGGAGATGACTCGCAAGGAGGCCTGGCCGCCCAGTGGCGACAAACTCCAGAGCACGAGCAACAAGATGCCGAGCGGGTTGAGGGCGTGCATGCGGATCTGCGTCGAAATGGCGCGGTAGATGGACTGGCTGCCGAGGAGTTGCTCAAGCATGCCGATGGTAGCACCACGACCGGTCTGCAGGCTGTATGTCACGACGCCCTTGAGGCAGCTACCAACGACCGCTGCGAAGAGCACGGGGAAAATGGTTGGGGCCTGAGAGGGAAAAGGTTAGCAGAAGAGCGCAGCAGCGTACGAAAGTGACCATGGGACGGCGACGGACATATTGTGATACGGAAAAGAGCCTACGGCCGGCCGAGTCCGGGTTGGCCGCCAGCGTCCCATCATGTTTGTAAACGAGGATGCCGTAGATGGCAAACAGCAAGGACAGCGTGGCAATGGCGATCTCTGCAACCAGGGACACGACGCGCCGGCGCCACTCGGGCCCGAGGCGTTTCGGCTCCGGCCACGTTCCTGTCTGGCGGCCTTGGCTGGAATCGAATGTCGGCTGTGCATAAAACGCTGGTGCCGGCGAGAGGAGGGACGCCGTGGCTGAGGACGGCTCTGTTTTTATGTCCTTGTCATTGGCGGACGTTATCTCGGATTTGTAGACCTCGTAGTCGTTCTTGTTTTCTGACAGCGTGTCGTGTGACCTCTGCTCTTCTAGTGGCACCATCTGGTAGTCCGGTTGGACGTGCAGAGTTGGGTGGTCATGCATCGTGGGTGGTGCAGTTGTGAGGCACAGCGGCCGAAGGAAGAGGTGTAAACAGGATGCAGCCGAGTGGAAAGACAAAAGAACAAAAAGAACAAAAAAAGACGACACACAAAACGACTGGGAAGGGGCCAAAGAAAGAAACAAGAATAAAAGGATGTATTATATTTTCTCTGCTCTTAGTCACGACAAAGACGAACCCTGAAGAAACGGCAGAAAGACGGTAAAAGAAGCGAAGAGGGCCCGCTCGGTGTCTACCAGGTGGCCGGGCCAGCAATCGGATGCCCACGTCGTACCTAGATTAAGGACGAGGAGGACGGGGTGGTATTGAGGAGGCAAAACAGCCAGCTCCGCACTGCGATGTCCCATCATTGGTGCGTGTTGACTGGGAAGCTGAGGGAAGGATTCGTCGTACTCCATATGTGCACGATGGCAGGATGGCCGGCGCTCCCCTTTGCACTCGATGCAGCGCGGTTGAGTGACCCAGTAAGGCTGAAACGGCGGCAATGTCGTTAAAGTCCTGTTGTCCGGCCCCTATTTTGATGCAGATCCGCACGAACGACAAATATGAGGCCAGCACGAACTATTCGAGCCATGGTTCGTCACGAAAGCAAGCCTTATTGTCTCCATTTTCTTCTTTTTCTTCTTTTTCGAGGCGAGAGAGCCCGGATCGAGGACGTTTGTCTGAAAACGACACAAACTCCGACCGGATCGTCCTGGACTACCCTGGCTCGCCTGGAAGAAACGGAGCAAAATGTCACCGGAGGGGCTTATTAGTGCTTCCTTCGCGCTGTCCCTGGTCGCATCAAAACACAAATGAGAGCACTCCAGAGCCGCTGGCGTGGCTGTGCTGGAGGCGGAAGGATTGGGGACAATGGGGACTTGGGGGACAATGGAGCGCTGTTGTAACAAACCCGATCCACTTGAACCAGCGCTCGATCCAGCCGCGAAAAAAAATGAAATCCACAAAGTCCACCGAGTCCACCTTGAAAACGTGTCGGTGTTGAAAAACGATTTTTGCAGCGTCGTTGAGAAAGACGGGAGGACGCTCGTAAATCTCGTTCATCGATTGCGTAGTTGATGACTCTCACGGCCTATGGGCCGTATTATGAAGGAGTGTTGGGTGATATCAAAGCAACGCTGATCATAGGTGTCCAAATGCAAATCCAAATGTAAATCCAAATGTAAATCCAAAGTAAACAAATGCAGCACGGAAGTCTACCATGATCTATGAAAATTCAGAGACAAAATTCCGACTCTGGTGGTACTTTTACAGGAGATGGCCGCTGCTTGATAATCAAGCTTATGCTTTTGACCAAAAATAACACAAAAGGATTCAAAAAACACATGAAAAAAAACCAATGAAGCCCCAAAATGCGAAAGGATCCAAAATATATGCAATCAAAATCCTTCAGAGGCCCCAAAAATGCCAAAAAGCTTGTTTTACTGCTGAACGTGGTCGGGGAGCGAGTCTTTGATCTGGATGGGATGTTTGTCGAGACTCTCGTACCACTGAATGATGCTGCCAATCTGTGTGTGTTAGCAAATATGCCGAAAGACAGCAAGCTCACCGTCTTCCCTTGACTTACCAAAAACGCCCACGAGCCGATAAAGGTCGAGAGGCACGACGCGTACGTCACGGCCGTGCTCGTCGCCGCGCCAAAGCCCAGCGCGCCGCACAAGGTGAAGCCAATGGCGCCGACCATGTTCCAAAGGCCAATGTGCCAGCCCAGCAGCTGTGGCGCCGGCAGGTACCACTTGCGCTGCGTCTCCAACATGAACATGCCGCTCGACACGATAAAGCCTATGCCGCCAATCACCTGCGGCGACCAGTAGGCGCCGTAGGTGCCGGCCGTCGACAAGCGGTCGGCAATGGGCGGCAGGCCCGTGAAGCCCGAAATCCAGAACACGGTGGCACCAAAGAGCTGGATGAGGCAAGCCCAGAAGCCCATCTCGCGCGCGTATACGGTGCGAAGCTCATGCCACGACGGCCACCACGTCCAGCGGCGGCGTTGGGGGTGGATGCGGATGTCGTCGTTGCTGCCATTGGGGGAGGTGCTGGTGTTGTCCAAATCGCTGTTGCTGCTGTTCTCGTCGTTGGGGACCTCCGTGATGGCCTTGCCGCCCACGCTCGTTTCTTCCGGGGTGCCGTCCTTTGTACTCTTTCCGTGACGACCGTGGCGGCCGTGGTGCCCGTGGTGCCGTCCCTTGCGTCGCCGTGTAAAGAGCCGAGTCCGCTCGACGTGTGCGTGCTTGCAGTCGTCCGGGTTGGGCCGCAGCGACAGCTTGCCGCTCTCAAGCGCCTCTTCAAGGGCCCAGCCAAAACAGTCGGCGCGGTTCTCATTGACGGCCTCGAGCACGCCTAGGATAGCACCCACCTCGAAGATGGTCGCGCCCACCACGGCCGACACGCCGCCGCCCATGGTCTCCTCGCCCGCAAACTCTGTCCAGGGTGCCGCCAGCGGCAGCCACACGAAAAACGAGTTGACGACCCACACGACGGACCCCAGCGTGAAGATGGTGGCCACGTCGTAGGAGATGTCCCAGACGGGGTAGCGGGTGAGCATCTTCCACATGATGTGGAGGATGCCGCGCCACGAGTTGGTGCTGGGCGGGAGGGGACGGTCGCCATCGCCCCCCTGCTTGCCCTCGGGCGAGTAGCCGTGGAGGCGGTGGCGCCGGTGGCGGAAAAAGTCGTTGGTGAGCACAATGGCGTGGCGGCCCTTGCGGTTGTCACGGCTGCGCCAGATCTGGTACGCGCCGTCAACGTGTTCCTTTTCTGGCGTTGTTTGCGGGGACAGCGTGGACGGCGGTGGTTGTTGCTGTTGCGTCTGAGCCGTGCTGTTGCTCGGCGGACGGCTCTCCGCTGCGGCGTCGGTATCGGCCTCGTTGGCACCGTTGGTGATGGTCATCGCGTCGACGCTGGGCGCCGCAGGTGCGCCCTCGGTACTCGTCGCACCATTGGCATTGGTGCTGCCCGTTGCCAAGCCGCCGCCGGTGTTGGTCGACGTCTTGGACCGCTTCTTCGCTGGAACCTTGACATAGCGAGTCGTCGGGTTCAGAAACGAAAAGGGGCCGGACGCATGTTGTGCGTGGGCGATGCGCCGCGGCAAATGGGCGAACCTGTCTTGGCTGCTCATGCTTGGCTGAGGTGCGTTCGATGCACCGGAGGCGGTAAACAGACAGCGATTGCAAAGGTGAAGATCGTAGAGATAAAGGTGGGAAGAGAGAAGGTCGAAAATGCCGCGAGGACGGCCAGAAGAAATGACTTTGAAGGAATGCAGAGTTTGCCCAAGATCGCGTAGCGAACGAGACAGCCGTTCGAAAACAACAACGGCACTCAGCCCAATTCAACCAAAAGAAAAGGGGTAGGAAGAGGGCAAAGGGGTCAATTCCAACGACCAAAAGGGGCGTGAACTGAGACCTTCAGATTGAAGCTTCCAAAGCTCCAAAAAAGAAAGTCTACGATGCGTCGTGTCGTCGTTTGTTCCTTCCACGTTGAGCTCCAGACGAGATCAACGTTTTGCCAAGAAAGAGCCAAGTTGCTTGGTGGGCCATTGCGGAGAACATATGTGCTGGAAAACTACGAGAGGAAGGAGCGATCTGGACTGACGCCTTTTCAGGGGGACTATTTCGACCTGACGTCAGACTAAACCGCCTCTTTTCAGTGGTTCTACGGGGGGATGCTACCCAAAACAGGGCTGCCGTCCTAACCATGACGCGCCCCCAGCGCTGAAACGCGGTGGAAAAGATGGCAAAGACTGCCAAAGACCGCCATAGACCACCAAAAAATGGGCCCAAGTGACTAAGCGCGCAAACTATTGGCGGGCCTGGACTACAAAGTCTTGTTCGCTACAGGGGGCAACGTCAGCGTATGACACTTGCACATGAAGCGATGAATGCCCTCATAGGCGCAAAGTGTGCTAAAAATACAAGGAAACCAGACCACACTGTGAAGAGAACGAATACGAGACAGTGGTGTGCTTCAGCGAGAAAACAAAGATATCGTCACTGTCTGCTGTGCGAAAGTACTCTTGCGTACATACTAGACTTGAATCATTGATTGAATAAAACACGCTTTCTAAACGACTGAGCCCCTATTGCCAGAGATAGAAGAAGAAAAGGTTGCTGCTATATGCAGTGCAGAATAGATTTATCCCAGAATGTGAACTTTGATATCTCGCCATCGACTCCAGAAAGAAAACCAAAAAGGAAACCAAGAACAACGAGAAAGAGAATACAAGAGAGTTGTATGTATGTGTTTACATGTGTGTGTGGGGGGGGGGGGAGGAGGGGGAAACGGGTGGGCATGTGTGTCAGTGCCTGATAAGTGTGCAAGCGGAAGGGAGTGGTGAGAGACCGCCGGGCCTAGTCCTCGAGGCTGCGCTTGCCGGCCTCCTTCTCGCGCTGCTTCTGCTGGTGGCGGATCACAAACAGCGTCACCGTGAGGCCGAGGCCGCACGCGGCCAGGGTCACAAAGTACGCCGCGCGGTAGCAGGCCAGGCCGTCGTCGCAGGACCGCTCGCCCGTCGGTTCGACAATGGAATGGGCGTCAAAAACAAGGCCGTAGAACAGGTTAAAGACGTTGCCGGACACAACGGGCGACAGGGTCATGAAGCCCCAGTTCTGCGAGAGACCGTGGATGCCAAACGTCTCGGCGACAATGGACGGGAAGACGCCAAACAGGAAACCGTAACCGAGGCCCGAAAGACTAGAAACGAGGCCGAGGAAGTGCGGGTTGACAATGTTGATGGCGCAGACCTGCGCGCCGACGAAGATGATGGCGGCGACCACGAGGCACCAGACACGGCTGGCGTGCAGGTTCTTGACAAGAAAATCGGAGCCGACACCTTGTCCAACGTTAGAAAAAAAAAAAAAAAGGAAACGAACTATAGAGAAAGTGGTTGGGTACTCACCACTCAGAAGACGGCCGGCAAAGCTGCCAATCGACAGGATGGACACGTGCATCTGCTGGTGTGCAATGAGGAAGCTCTCGTCGACGGACTCGTCGTAGTGCTTCCACAGGGCATTGGCATCGTGGCCAATGTTGCTGGGTGTGTTAGTGCACTGGTGGGGATGGGCAGGCTGAAGTAGAGTGAGAGAGAGGGGGCAACCTACTTGATTGTCATGAGGCCGATGCCGGCCAGGATGCCCATAATGGCAAAGAACTGCCAGAACTCGATGTTGCGCAGCAGCTTCCAGCCTCGGATGTCTACACGGTGGGATTGGTCCATATCAACACTGTTCTGCAGCAGAATTTCGCCGGGTAGTGATGACGCTTTCGACACAAGGGAGGACGTCTCGTCCATGAGGTCTTGGTCGGCATCCTCCGCGGCAAGCGGGGCAGCAGAAGGGTTGGAGGTGGACGTGGAGGCAGAGGCGCTGCTCGAGCTGCCGTTGCCGCTGCCCTGGCCGTTCGACGAGCCGATGGAAGCATAGTGGCTGACATACGTCGTGGCCGCTGCCGGCGGCGGCTTTGGCGCCTGGGGTAGGGACAGGTCGCCGTCGTCGTCGACCTCGTCCCCCGCACTCGCACCACGCCCCCCACCCTCTGTGCCCTGGTCTACTTCGTCTTCATATGCGCCGTGGCTGTTGTCATTGTCATCATCATCATGAGACCTACCAGGTTCTTCGGTGGACTGTTGGTAGTAGCGTCCGCGTCCACCACCGCTACCGCGCCTGGCCAGCTTGGCATCTTCAGAAATGGTGCGGTGCAGCCGCTGCGAGTCGCTGAGGCCGTCCTCGTCGCCGCGCGCCACGGCGTGGTAGTGCGCGTGGGCGGACGCGGGCGGTAGCACGTGCAGAAAGAAGAAGCTCACAAAGGTGAGGATAAAGGTGCCAATGGCCAGCAGCAGCAAAAAGGCGCTGGTGTCGCCGGGGACGATAAGCGACCCGAAGACGGAAAAGAAAAAGGCGCTGAGGCCAAAGGCGGCCAGCGGGAAAGCGGTAGCGGTGCCGCGGTGGTGCGGCCAGTTGAGCGCCGAGGTCTTGACGGCGGCCGCAAAGGCCATGCAGCCGCCCAGACCGGTTAGGTACGAGACGAGGCAGAGAAAGACCACGGACCCGGAGCCCTTTTCAAAGGCCTGGCGCAGCGGGAAGTAGCCCAGGGCTAGCAATATGGAACCCGCAATCACGGCCGGGCGCGGCCCCCGCGTGTCGATGAACATGCCGATGGGCACGCCCATGGAGTACATGCCCAGGTTGCCGGCGAGGCCGATCAGGTTGGACTG
Source organism: Sporothrix dimorphospora (assembly GCA_021397985.1). Lineage (NCBI taxonomy): Eukaryota > Fungi > Ascomycota > Sordariomycetes > Ophiostomatales > Ophiostomataceae > Sporothrix > Sporothrix dimorphospora. The sequence goes on from WOUA01000021.1 coordinate 387,804, forward strand.
GGTGGCGGACAGCTTGAGCTTGTCGGCAAACTGTGGCGCCCACGCGGAGTAGACATACTGCAGGAGAGGGAGGTTAGTCGGTAGGCGAGAGCTGCCGATCCCGTCGGCACCATGGACCCCAACGCCGGCTACTCACATTTGTTCCGCAGGCCAATGAGATGATGGTGGCCGCCACGCTCGATACGATGCGTGCCCGGTGGGCGGCCTTTTCGTGCATCTTGAAGGACGCTGGCCAGCCGGCTATGTTGGCTACGGGATGGTGCGTGAATAGGGCGGTCGAGACAAAATATGACACGGAAGAAGAGACGAGAGAGAAAAGGCGATCTTCGGTCGGAACAATAGAAATGAGTCGTGAAATCAAAGACAGTGATCCCGCAGGATCATGGTCACAAAAGGTGCTCTTGGGGGAAAGAGGTGCTTTCGCCGGTATTCGGCAAGTCGTGTGCCGAGGAGGAGGACGGGCCTGTAGGAGCAAGGTGCTGGGGCGTCGGCAGCGGCCGTTGCGTGTGCGGCGGGTGACACAATAGAACCGCGAAATGGCAAACCGGAAAACGTGAAGCTTTTAGCGAGACGCCAAAAGGGTGCGAAGAAAGGGAGAGAGTTCAGAGGCGAAGAAAGAAAGGGCGGAAAGAAAGTCGAGACTGAAGAAGGAGCGGGCTGAAGATGCCGTTCGCCCTGTATCACTTCGGATCGCTCTTGCTGTCGTGTCCGTCCCTTATCGGCAGTCGTCCACAGGGGGAAGGCGCAGGAGCAATCTCGTGGGTCGCAGCTTTGGGAAGGCGTGGTGGAGATGGGAATGGGGTCGCACCTGCTCTTTAGCGCATGCATTTCGCAGCTGATGTGCACTTGTCTCAGGTCGGATTGGCTGTTCGATTCCGGAACGGAGTCGCTGTCGTGGGCCTGCGACAGTACTCATGCGCCCCCCAGAGGCACCGATACAGGAGAACAGGGAGGTGTGGCACCTGCCGCAGTCAATGCAGCCAATGCAGAACGGCGTATTAGCCAAGGCCCACACTTTTTGGCCGAGCTGGCTGCCGTAGCTTCTTGCGCAATTCTGCGTCCATGTGCGACACCGTCGGGTATGTGTCGTAACTTCACGTGACTGTACACGTGATAAATGTAGTTAGATGATCACGTGAACAACTTGCATTTGGAAACATGACGCTGGCATGACCCACCCGGGCGCGGCGCTTCAGGTCTGCCTTGTCTCGTCTCCTGCCTCCTCTTTCGGCGCCTCGCCACTTCCTCGTCTTCTTTCTTTTCCACGCAACTCGACATCACCTCACCACCGCATCACACAGCAGACAGGTCTGCGACACCACGTTTTGAGTCCGAATCTCTCTCCGACGATAATAATACGACCGTCGCCCGCATCCGTTCACGAATACCAACCCCTCTCCCGACCCTGCCGGTCTCCGCGCAACCCTAGCCGCCGAAATGGGCGCTCTTCTCTCGCTCCCGCTCCTGGCGGTGCCGAGCGCAACGACAGTGCGTGCCGCCTCCTCATCTTCCTATTCTGTTATTTCAAGTAACTAACAACGTTCTTTTCTCAGATCCTCGGGTTTGCGGCCAGCTGCTGCGGCGCGGCAACATGCTCGATGGTGTGCAGCGCCTGCGGGAAATGCGGCAATAGCGTGGCAACCCGCATCGCCTATGCGCTCATCCTCCTCGTCAACTCGATCCTGGCGTGGATCATGGAGACGCCCTGGGCTATCAACAAGCTCGAGCACCTGATGCTCGACTACGTCAAGATCAACTGCCCGACGGGCCAGTGCTACGGCTGGCTCGCGGTGCACCGCATCAACTTTGCGCTCGGCCTCTTCCACCTCATCTTTGCCGGCCTGCTGATCGGTGTCTCCTCCTCGAAGCAGCCGCGCGCGGCTCTGCAGAACGGCTACTGGGGCCCCAAGATCATTGCGTGGCTCGCGTTCATTGTGCTGTCGTTCCTGATCCCCGACGAGTTTTACCTCTTCTGGGGCAACTACGTTTCGCTCATCTGCGCCATGCTCTTCTTGATTCTCGGTCTCATTCTCCTCGTGGACATGGCGCACTCGTGGGCCGAGTACTGCCTCGAACAGATCGAAAACAGCGAGTCGCGCGTGTGGCGCGTCGTGCTCATCGGTTCGACGCTCGGCATGTACCTCGGGTCGATCGCCATGACTGTCCTACAATACGTCTTCTTCGGCCGCGGCGGCTGCTCCATGAACCAGACCGTCATCACGATCAACCTTATTTTGCTGCTCATCGTCTCCGCCGTGTCCGTGCACCCCAGCGTGCAAGAGTACAACCCCAAGGCCGGCCTCGCGCAGGCCGCCATGGTGGCGGTCTACTGCACGTACCTGACCATGTCGGCCGTCTCAATGAAGCCCGACCTGACCGACGACAAGCACTGCAACCCGCTGCTTCTTGCGCAGGGCACGCGCACGACGTCGGTCGTGATCGGTGCCATTGTGACGATGCTGACGGTGGCGTGGACGACGACGCGCGCGGCCACGCAGACGCTGGGCCTGGGCGGCAGCCGCAGCGGCGGCATTCGGCTGCCGGACGACGATGAAGAGGACGACGTGCACGACGGCAGCAGCAGCTACAGCGCGCACGGCCTGGTCACAACGCAGCCGTCGCGGCGCGAGATGCGCGCCGAGGCGCTGCGCCGGGCGGTGGCCGAGGGCAGTCTGCCAGCGGACGCGATGCTGTCAGACGATGAGGACGACTCGGACGATGATGATAGCAACCACCGGCGCAACAAGTCGGGCGACGACGAGCGCGGCAGCACGCAGTACAACTACACGACGTTCCACATTATTTTCTTCTTGGCGACAGCCTGGGTGGCGACGCTGCTGACGATGAACTACGAGGACTCGACGCGGGACGGCGACTTTGCCACGGTGGGCCGCACGTACTGGGCGACGTGGGTGAAGATTGTCAGCTCGTGGGTGTGCTACATTCTGTACACGTGGACTCTGGTGGCACCGGTTGTGCTCCCCGACCGGTTCGACTAGATACTTTAGAGTATCGTCCCTGTCTCTGTCTCTGATCTTAACTTTTTTCCCCCCTTTATCTTAAACGGCTTCGTAAAAACAAACATGGAAAGCATAAAAACTTTCTTATTTCTTATTTTATAGACGTATCATTAACCTTGTGACTTGGTACGACGGTCCCGTACGACGTGGAAGCCTGCCACGCCATCGTTGGCCAGCTGGGCGACGAGCTGGTGTTCCCATTCGATGTAGCCCTCCATGGCCTCGCGGTCGTTGCCTGTGCCCTCGTAGGGCCGCTTGTAGACGTCAATCGAGGGCGACAGCCAGCGGGAGTTGGCTTCGCCAGCCTCTAGCGGCAGAGACGCATCCTTCCAAGCGGCTGTGCCGCCGGTGAGATACAGGACGGTACGCGGCGCCACGGCCTTGCGCGCATCATCGATATTGGCCTGCGCGATCAGGCCGTCCGGCGACGTGAGGACAATAACACCTTCGCCTTGGATCTGGACAGACTGCAAGTCGCGCGCAAGCTCAGGCCCTGAGGCGTGCCAGGCGCCGGGAATGTGGCTCTTGCGGTATGCGGGGCTGCGGGCGAGGTCGACGATCACCACGTCCTCCTTGCTGTCTAGCAACATCTTCAGGGCGTCTACCGTGATGGCACCCGTGTCGGACGGTGGTGGTGGAGGCGGAAAGACAATCGAGGGAGTAGCGAAAACAGGCAGGGCCGCCTCATGATCAAAGGCATACACCTCCCACCCCAGCTGCAGGAGCCAGGTAGCTGTCATGCGCGCTCGAACGCCGTCGGTGTCGTACAAGACCGCGCGGGCGCCGCGCACGCCAACCCACTCGTCGGTCGCCTGGACCAGCTGGCCACCTGGGGCCGACAAGAAGCGGTCGGGATGGCCCTCCGCGTACTCGCTGGGGTCGCGCACGTCGAGCAGGTAGAGCGTCCGCTCGTCCTTTTCGTGCGCGACTAGCAATGCTTGCAGTTGCTCCCCCCGGATGATTGGCACGCCGACGTGCTCGGCCCAGGACGCGGCATGCACGCGTGCACGGCGCACCGCCTCGTCTGACGGTGGTGGTATGGATATTGTCTTGCCAATTTCCAGCGGTGGAAGGCCGCCACTCGTCAAGTCCTCCAATGTCCAGCCAATGGTTCCGTCGCGCAGCGCCACGACCGGGTTGGGAATGCCGGCGTTCAGCAAGGACTGCGTGCCGATGAGGCTGCGTGTGCGCCCGGCACAGTGGACAATAACAGTCGTATCGGGCGACGGCGCGGCATCAAACACGCGGTACAGCAGCTCGCCGCCGGGACAGCTCTGGGAAAGGGGGATGCTCATCGTGTTGTACTCCTCGAACCGGCGTGCGTCAAGGACGACGACGTTGCTGTCGGTGTTGCGCAACAGCTCGTTGATGACCCGCGGCGGTTTGGAAGGCGTCCCCCGGATGGCCTCCACCAGCTCGCCAAAGGCCTTGGAGGGCACATTGACGTCGCGGTAGAGCTCGCCGACGCGCGCATAGCCGGCCAGTCCGCCCTCAAGGAGGGACACGTCCGTGTAGCCCAGGGCCGCGATGCGAGGGACGGCTCGTTCCGCATAGCCCTCGCCATTGTCGTAGACGACGATGGGCACGGACGGCCGGGGCACGAGGGCCGGCAACTTGGCCTCAACCTCCGACACGGGCACGGTCACGGCAAACAGCGGGTGTGCGTCGGCATAGGGGCCTTCTTCGCGGACATCGAGGAGGGCGACCTCGAAGCCATTGGTCCAGTTGTGGCGTAGTGCCTGTGGTGTTGTCGTTTTGGTCTCAGCCATTGTGATAGTGTCTTCCGACTGTGCCGGACAAAAATATCGATGACTTCATTCTCAAGAGATATTATGTATGATAGCTCCGGCGAAACGCATACGACGTATATGCACACGGCTGTGTCGCCGGATGCTGCATCGCTTCGGACCTTGTCTCGTTGTGGAGGATTGAAGACCGCGTCCTGTGGAGCTTTGGGGTGTTAGTGTTAGTGGAGGCTACCATTCGGATGGTTTTTCGTGCCAATCGGACGGTTTTGTCTTTTTGAAGCATGACGCCATTCGTAGATGGTGTGGCGTTTCCCCAGCTGTGAGTGCGGAGGGATTTAGACGATCTACGGCTTAAGGCACTTCACCGACGCGGAATGTCCTACTCTCAACGGCAGTTTTACTGTTTTACAATTTACTCGGACTAAAGACTTTCTGCGGCCCTTTTTTATCAATCTCTTTATTGAAAATGTACCGCAACCAGCAAAATCAGACGATGCAGCATAGCACCAGACAGAAGCGACAATCTTGCGAAGCATGCCGTGAGTTTTGGATCCTAGACTCCCTTTACTTGCTCAGACTGTGATTGTAGGCTAATCTTTGTTTCTTCTTATCGCTCAGGAGCGCGTAAACTCAAATGCTCGGGCGGGACGCGGAGCTGTGCGCGCTGCCTCGCCCTCAACGTGGTGTGCAACTACCAAGACAAAGGTGTCCCCGGACGGCCGAGGAAGCCGCGCCGGCCGGAGTCACGAGATGGGCCTCATGAGCTTCACGAGTCTCACCGCATGGCCCCCTCGCCGCCTGTGACTGATTTGAGTTCGGCCGGCTCGACTGATGGTTCGAATTCGACTGATGACCGTCAGTCACATCGCCTCGGCGTCGACGACATTTTTCTGCAGCCCCTGTCGTTTCCGCTCTTTCCCTCATCCACCGAGGCACCACCGGAGCTCCCGGACACGAGTGACACTGGTGGCTTTTCCTTTGACCCCTTTCCGATCGAATTGTTTGGCCAATGTCCATTGGTACGACACCACCACGAGGAGGAGACACCGTCAGCAACGCTGTCACCACCACAGTCACCCACGTCCCTGTCTTGCCATTGTGCCGACGACGTAACAGCATCAGTCCGTGCCCTACGGCACCGGGCGCAGGCCGTCTCCCACGCCATCGTTGGCGACCTGCGCGTCGGCGCCGATCTCATGGAGCGGCTCCTCACGTGTCCCATCTGTTATGACATTAAGAAAGCGCCGCGGCTCACCATTGAGAACGTGCTCCTCATCGGCCGGCTCATGCACGAGGTCACCACGGGCTACCGGCGGTACTGGAGGTGGGTGGGGGGTGGTGGCGGCGGTGGCGACCTCGGAAAACAAGACACAATCCGCATTGGCGGGGTGCAGTTTGAGGTCAACCGCCGCATGGTCCACGCCGTCGTCCGGCAGGGCCTGCAGGCCGACGCGGCACGGCTTACGGACTTGGGCGGCCGGTTCGCGCTGCGGCAGCACAACCGCCACTTGGTCGGGCATGAGACGTGCCCGGACCCCGAAGGCCGCTGCTGGCGCGAGCGGTACGACATGGACAACGACCCGCTGGACATTTGCCCGCAGAATGCGGCGGCTCGGACGTTGACGCCGTGCTACCGCGTGGTGGACGCGATATGTGGGGGGATCAAGGCCTTTGCAGACGACGTGGGCGGGGCGGATGCTTCACAAATATCACGAGGCGTCGGCGGGTAAGACAGGCTTACAGGCTGGCACTTTTTTATTTGTATCTCTATTTGTACATTAAGCATGCAATGAATGCAACGAAGGCAATGAATGGTCCACATCACAGCATATCTCCTTTACCGTTACCTTTGCCTGTTCCTTCCCCCCACAACAGGACGACACCCCCACGCGACAGAAGCATGACGACGTGACATCCACGTCGGCGTCCAATAGGGCGATATCCAGCTGCTTCTCAAGAAGGTCAGCCTCGCCATTGCGGCCCAGGCGCTGCAGACACTCGTGGTAGCCGTGTAGCGCCCACACGTTGTTGGGGTGCTGGTGCACACGACCGGGTGTCGGCGCTAAGCCCAGGTCCTGGGCGTACGCATGCGCTGCTTCTTGGACAAACCCTTGCTCCAGAGACAGCGCCGCAAAGGCGTGCCGTGCCGGCAGCATCCAGCCCCACGGCTCGGCAAATGGCAGCGCGTCCTCGAGCGCAACGGCGTCGCGCAGGCGGCCAAAGGCGAGTGTGTAGTCACCGCGCCGGTACGCAATCTCGCCGTCAAGCATGGCTGACGCGATTCTCAGAATGTCGGTGATCTTATTGGGGAAGTCGAGCCGTGTGGGTGGCACATAGGCGGCGGCCTCGTGGAAGCGCGCGCGCGCCGCGTCGGCCGCGTCGACATTGCCCGTGGCCGCGTGGGCGATGGCGTGGCCGTAGTGCCGGAACACGTTGGTCACGCAGTACAGCTCCTTGTCCGACTTTGGTTGAAGTTTTAGGATATCCTCCCACCGGCCAAACCGGATCAGGACGTGGACGCGCACGGCCAGGAAAAACTCCATCCAGTCGGCGAGCGCCGGTGCCTCGACGCGCAGCATCGCCTCCGTGATCGTGGCCTCCATGCGATCCGTGGTCTCTAGAGCGGCGCGCGACATGCCGCCGAGCATAGCTGCGTAGATGAGCGAGTGGTAGTCGTGCAGGCGGTAGTAGCTATAAAAGGTCAAGCTGTCGTGCTCGGCAAAGTATTTGTCGTCCGCCAGCGTCGCCTTGTGGTTGTACTGGACGGCGCGCCGGTAGTCACCGACGAGCACGTCAATGTGCGCCGGCATGTGGTACGTGTGGCCAGTGTCGGGCACGAGTTCACGGATCATGTCGGCCGCCGGCAGCGCCGCCTCGGGCGTCGCCGACATCTCCATGAGGTGGATGTAGTAGTGTGCGGGACCCGGGTGCTGCTCGACCCCGGGACGTGCCAGCGCCCGCTCCAGCAGCGCCCGCACTTCGGCGACAGGCGAGGCGGTAATAGGGCCACCCGTGGCGGTGTCGAAAAGCTTGCGCGGCGCACAGTTCATCAGCGCGTCGGCGAACAGCGTGACCATGTCAAAGTTGGTGTCATCGCGACCGAACCGCGCATACACGTCGCGCATGGCATCCGCGTAGGCCCTGTCACAGGCCGCGGTGTCGCGGTTCGTGTTGTCGTCGGGGTAGCGAAGTGCGAGCGCCAGGATGAGTGCGTGCTCCCACTCTGTCACGCGGGAGCGGGCCGGCCCACCCACCGACCCGGGCCCGGACCCGAACTCCGCCCGCGCCAGCGCCTCTTGACTGTATGTATACGTCGCACGGATGGCATGCCGCCGGTCAGCCGCGTTGAAGAGCGCCCAGGTCCGGTTGTAGTTGGGCCCGGAGCAGAAGGCGAGCCCCCAGTAGGCCATGGCGCAGGCTGCGTCATGCGCCAAAACCTGCTTGTAGCAGGCAATGGCCTCGTCGTGGTTGAAGCAATACGTCCAGACCAGAGCACGGCCGAACCAGATCTGAGCCTCGGTCGACGCCGTGCTAACACGCGGTGCTGTCGCGGCGGACCGGCCCAAGTCGTAGTAGGGCTCGGACGAGGCGCGGGGCGGCGCGCCGGGGAGAAATTGGGAGCCCATCCTATTTCGCTGTATCTGCTGTTTCGCTGATTCGCTGATTCGGGCCTGGACAATTCGTCAGTTTCCAGATGAAGAGAACAAAAGTAAGTTGTGTGGCTGCCCAGCATGAAATAGCAGCAAACGATCACGGCATGCATTTTTCCTACGGTAGACGCTGCGGACGGTTTTCGACGCCGATCGTCCGATCGATGAGTCTCCAAGACTTGCTGCGTAACGTTCCCCACGCCCTGGCTTGCCGGCTATCATTTTGGCCGAATGATGCAATTTCTGTTTCTTTGTTTCTCGTCAATCTTCTCCTCTTTCCTCTTTTCTGTCACGTCGCCCACGTGGAAATCAGTGCAAATGCACGAGGTCTGCACGACGCGACGCAGCACATTGGATGCATATGCTCCGCAGACCCACATATGGAGCAAGGCTCGGAGGGTTTCCGTTTCCACTTTGCCACCACAAAACCCTCCGAGAAGATAACGATGAACTAATTCAATCTTCGAGGGATATCTGCAAGCACCCAAACTAGGTTACAGCAAGAAGCACACAATTATTGTCCTATCATTATGTCTGAAGATATCATAATTCACTATTCCGACGGCGGGACCACCACTCTAGTTGTAGTACTTGGCCGACTTGCCCTTGATCACCTCCTGCTCCAAGCCCTGCACGGGCTCCCTCTTGCCATCCTTGCCAATGTTGCCCTTGACGCGCGCCTTGACCCACTCGCCCGCCGTGATGCCCACAGCCGCCTCATCCTCGTTTGTGTCGAAGCCCAGCCGCGCCAGCACTGCGCTCTGCACGGGACGCAGCTCCAGGGCGTCCTCGGGCCGCACAAAGTATAGAACACCCAGCCGGTCGACACCAGCCTGGTCGGGCGGCGGCGCCACCACCCGGTGGATGCTGCTCTTCAAAAAGCCGTTGGTTAGGAACTGCAGCGCGTCGGCCACGTTGACCGTGATGCTGCCGTCAAACGGCTTGACCCAGCGCCAGCCGCCGTCGGCGCCGCGCACCTGCAGGGCCGCCACGGGCTGGCGGAAGAGCAGCGTGAGCGAGCCAAAGTCGGTATGGCCCTTGACCCAGACGTTTTCGAGTTTGGCATTGTCCTCGGCGCTGCGGCGGTGGTACTTCATGTAGCGCAGGTGGCAGTCCGACTTTTGATCGTAGCGGTGGTGCGATGTGAGGGCATCCTCGGGCAGCTCGAGGATGAGTGCGAAGAGCACGAGCAGCTTGCGCACAACGTTGTCGTGAATGTGGCGGGCAAAGTGCTCGATTTCGGGCTGGTGGGCCGTGATGATCGCCGGGTGCGGCTGCGCGTACGCCGGAATGAACTTGGGGATGTTGTAGATCTCCGTGTTGTCCGCGACACCAGGTGTGATTTGCCGCAGGCCCAGCGGCTTGTAGCCGTTGTAGCCACCGTGCTCAAGGTCGGCCCGATACTTGAGCTTCTCCTCTGTCGGCAGCTCAAAAACGGACTTGCCAATGGCAAACTGGCGGTCGACTTCCTCCTGGCTCAGGCCAAAGTTGACAATGTAAAAGAAACCAATCGTCTGGATGGCCGCCTCGAGCTGCTTAGCCAGCGCCTCTTTGCCGCCTGGCTGATCGAACGTGGACAGGTCGAGCGTCGCAAGTTCAGCCCATTCGACTATACGTACGCAAGTCTTGAGTCAGCCACGAGCACTGCGATAGAATATGTCAAGCAGGATATCAATAAAACGTACGATCAAAGGAGGTCTCTGGAACCTGCTTGTAGAAGAGGTCCGGGCTACCAACACCGACATCGTTCTGGGTAAGTGTTTGTACAGCGGCCATGTTGTTGTATGGACGGGGGTCGTATTGGTGTTGCGATTATACTCGTTCAGTTGCGTGTGGATCGTTGGCGCGTACTCTGGTAATGATGTTCTTCAAGGCCCCTTCTACACCTATTAATACTTTGATCAATCGACTTGGGTCCATCGAAGCCTTGCCAAACAAAGCCTTGTCGAAACGTCGAAACGTCGAAACGTCTAACCCTCCCCGCATGACCCACGCCCGGCTCCCCGGTACGTTGTCAACTCCAGTGGGTCTTGTGGCTTATCGATTGGAACCATCTAGTCCCCTAAACGACGCCATAATGGCGACATCTTGCGTTCGGCGGAGGGTATCATAATATCCTCCGGGGCAGAAACGAAAGACAGGAGAAAACAAATTAAACAAAAACAAATTACTCCTTACGGCTTAGAAAGGTGCTTGCATATTGGACGAGTCGTTTCAAAAAAAAAATAGATGTTACACGGAGAAAGCACTCAACAGGTGGCCGGCGCTCTGAACACCTCTCACTCTTTCTTTTTCGATAATTCGATTCATTCATCTTTTCACTCGGAATTATCACTTTCTGGGTCTGGCCAGTGAGGCATGCTTTGGGGCTGCAATTGCATCACCACAGAATACACCGGGGTGGGAATTTTGTACACCTTTTTGTTTGCTTCATCCACGGATATAAGAAGATATAAGAAGATGCAAGACGAAATACGAAAATAAGAAGGCTTCCATCTGTCTCTGCCCTCCATCTCATCATTGGCCAATCTTACTGGCCATCTTACCACGCCTTCAGATCACAGTCCCCGGCGACGTCAACCGACATCATGGCCGACAGCAAAGAAGCAGTCGTTAATGTCCAGACTCCGTCTCTGTCGACAGACGGTGAACCAACCGTCCATGACCATGACGGCGGCCATCATCTCCATTTTGCCCAACGCGGTGCTGATGTGGACCTGGCCACGGTGGGCGCCAACGACTCCGACATTGACGGCTATGATGCCGAACGCATGCGGGCCCGCTCGGCCCTCACGACCGAGGAAGAGAAGAAACTCATGCGGCGCGTCGACATTCGCATGATGATTTTGTGCTCGCTCATATTCCTCATCAAGAACCTAGACTCGGCCAACATTTCCAATGCGCGCATCATGAACGCCGGCACGCCGCGCAACATTATGACTCAGCTCAAACTGACGTCCGACGAGTACAGCCTGCTGACCGTCCTGTACTACGTGCCGTACATTGTGCTGGAGGCCCCGTCCAATCTGCTGCTTAAGCGCGCGCGACCCAGTGTCTGGCAGGCGCGCATCATTGTTTCGTGGGGTATTGCGCTGCTGTGCCACGTGCCCGTCCGCAACAAGGGCGGCATCTATGCCACACGCTTCTTGCTGGGCCTCTTTGAGGCCGGCATGTTCCCGGGTGTCATCCTGCAGATGACCTACTGGTACCGACCGGACGAGATGTCGATCCGGCTGTTGTATTTCTGTAAGTCGGCAGCGACGACATGCAATGCCTTCTACTCATTTGCTCTCGTACTAATAAAATAGACTGCCTGGGAAGCTTCTCCGGTGTCCTGAGCGGCCTCTTGGCCTATGGCTTTGACTATGCGTCCGGCCACGGCGGTCTGTCTGGCTGGCAATGGTGAGAACAACAGAACACACCCTGCTACCCAGATTCTCGTTCATATTCTGTATACTGACCTATCTTCCCTCCGCTTCCAGGCTGTTCCTAACGGAAGGCATCGTCACAGTGTTGATCGGCATTGCCATCTACTTTTTATTACCTGACTGTATGTCAATCAAGGCACAAACTCGTCCCGTGAGCTTTTCATGTTTTATGTAAACTGACGTCTATGCAGTCCCCCCCACGGCAAAGTGGTTGACGGAGAAGGAAAAGGCCTTTATCCAAGCCCGCCTTCCTCCCAACGCCCCGCGCGCCAACGAACTCAACTTTAACCTGCGCGAGCTGGTGACCGCCTTGAAGGATAGTCGCCTCTGGCTCTTCACGCTGATTTGGGCCACATTCACCGTCGGAACCGTTGGTGTCACTTTCTTCCAGCCGACTGTCATTGCCAATCTTGGTTATACGTATGTCCCACTTTTCCCTCCCTTTCCTACTTCTCTTCTAGCCCTAACGTGTAAAAGAACCATCGCCCAGGCACAACTCCTCAACCTGCCCGTCTCCATTCTGAGCATCGTACTCATCGCCCTCACGGGCTATTTTGCTGACAAGAGTCGCCTCCCCCGGCCCGTCTACCCCTTGGCCGTCTACGCCATTGTGCTGGCTTGCTACGGTGTCATGGTCGCCTACCCGTCCGACGCGGGCGTCTACGCCGCCACCCTCATCGGCAACTCCGTCTCGGCCACGTTTTACCCCTTGATGTGGCCCTGGCGCGTCCAGACCACCGCCCACGCCACCGGTTCCGCATTCAGCATTGGCTTTGTCAACAGCTACGGCCAGATCGGCGGCGCCATCGGCCCCCAGATCTTCCGCGCCAAGTATGCGCCTCGCTACCGCCAGAGCTTCACGGCGGCCATGGCCTGTGTGGCCGCCGGCGCAGCCGTGACGCTGCTGACCTGGTGGATCACGCGCCACACGGAACGCGATACGCGCACACTGAAGCGCGCACGCATCGCAGCTAGCAAGAAGGGCATGACCGTCCTGGAGGACGTGGTCGATCACGATATCGCTACCAAGAGCAGCGATAACGAGAGTATTTGAGGGACGGGAAGCAGTGGAGAGGGCGTGCTTCTGGTATTCTACAAGAGCAACGGAGGATTATGTTTTAGACTATCAAAGACTGCTCTTAATTTATTTCTAATTTAAGTATTCTATCTTCTAAGCTTTCTGTTTACGTTCAATTCTGTGCCGCATTTTATGCTTCTTATATCTATTTTTCTTTCCTTCCAAAAATAATTAAAGACGTGTTGTTATTTCGGTTTTTCTTTTATTCACTGTTTTATATATCTGTGGATCCACACAAAGATGGCATTCCAATTTCGAATATAGTCTCACATGTTTTCAAACCAACGGCCACACTATTTGTAAGACGGCTCCAAATATATTCAAAGAATATCAAGCGATGCTACATATCCAAAATAAAGAAAATCACAAAAAGGCATGGCGTTTCAATGTAAGACGGTGTTGGCACAGAACACAGCAGACGTCCTAGGTGCTTACCTATTTACTTCATAAAGACAAAGATCGACGAGACCGTGTAACATCGTCATACCATATAAATCTTCACCTTTGCATCCATGAAACCCTGCCTTTGTCGATCGAGCACAGAGAACAACAGGATGATAGACGTGTTATCCCGTTCGTTCTTTTGAGAACTATTTTTCATTCTGCCCAATGTGCCATCAGGGGCGTGGCGGCTAGAGAACCGGCCCAGGTGACCTTCCCGACAGAGGCATCATTCATTACCTAGGGGGATCTTTTTTCAATTACCATACAAAAAGCTTTACAGAGGCTTCATACCGAAATCGTGCCACCCTAGCATCTGCAGCCGCCAGGGTCGTATCACTGTGAAAAAAATACATCGCGAGATTCAACGTACAATGAGCGTTTGAAGACCAAAGAGCAGGGCATCAAGCACCGGGCACCAGGAGAACATCTACATAAATCTGTCTCGTTTCCCTGGTGCCAAGTGATGGTTTTTATCGTTCCAATCCGGCATCCTGCACCAAATATCTCTATAACAAAATAGCTTATTGCCCAGACATTGCAACTTAACAGTTGACTCGATACGAACCAAACTCCCGCCATCACTTGATTTTTTGGTAAGCAGTTTGCCCTCCAGACCTATCTTGTCCCTTTCCTTAAAACCGTCTCACGTGGACTAATGAGAACAAACAAACCATGTGCAAAAGGCATATTTATCCGAAACGGTACTCGTGTGGCTGCGATGTGACAACATCTAACCTCGTTCGGTGTGCGGAAGCAGACGAACGGGGCACGGACTGCGCTGAGAGCAAAATTGATGATGTTCATTTTGCTTTGACCAGAAAGACCATGGGGTGTTCCAAGTGCGGTGACGAAGGGATCGTGATGAAAAGGCACTAGTCGCACTAAGCACTCGTCCATAGAGGGCACGGTTGGATACAGGGAACAGGCCTTTTGTTGCCTCTTGCCTCTACCCCTTTGACGAGCAACCCGTGCTTCTTTTTAAATTTTGAAAAGAAGGGCGACTGGTACGCGTCGCGGCTCAGAATGCCGCCACACAGATAAATATAGGGCTGGAATGGACACGACACTATGTGGTGGGGGTTACACGGGATGAGGGTCGTTGGGTCGTTGGATCATTGGATTGCAACAGTCCTTGCTTTGAACAGGAAAAAATGCGGGCGGGGACTATTATTTAGTGCCCGAAAGCTAAATATAACCGTCTGTGCAGTTTGCCCCGCGCGTCCCGTTTATACATATTAGGCATACATTACTCCATACAATCATTCCCAGCACCCTTCTCCGCCACGTCCTTCTCTCTATATATCTATCATATCAAGTATAGTCGCATTACGTCTTCTAACATCAGTGGCTCTACTATTAGAAAAATGACGACCACGACACCGGAAAAAAAAGTTTACATCACGGACCCGGTCGTGATCGACTGACTAGTACGACCATGCACGAGCCGGTGCTTTCAAGTCTCTTGTCTCTGATGGTAAAGTACTGACCGGATACATTACACAGAACCGCTCTGTCGGCAGCGGAAGTACGGGCCTGGTCGAGCTGCTGCCAGGCGGCACGCGGGTGAAAAAAGCCGTGACGCCGCTGGCACCGGAGCATATGCGCGCATACGTCCTCAACGAGTTGCGGCGGGAGATTGAAATCTACAACCACCTGCCCAAGGGCCACCCGCGGATCTTGGACATGCTGTCGTCGTATGACACGGGTGATGACGCCGGCATTGAGTTTGAGTACCTGCCGAACGGCACTCTTGACAAGTACCTCGATACGCACGCCTCTGACGTTTCCCCCCCGCTGCGCGCCCGCTGGTGCCTCGAGGCGACCACCGGTGTCGCCCTACTGCACGCTCACGATGTGGTCCACGCCGACATCCGTCCTAGCAACATGCTCGTCGACCAGCAGCGCGGCGTGCGCATCATTGATTTTTCGGGCAGCAAGTTCCGAGGCAAAAGGAACTACTGCATGGAAGCCATGCACTACAGCATGGCTCAGACGCCCGGCAACCCAACAGTACTGCGCAGGACAGGCGCCGACGTCACGACGGACCTGTTTGCGCTGGGGTGTAGCTTGTACCACATTGTCACGGGGTCGGCGCCGTATCAGAGCGTGCCCGACAAGGAGGTGGAGGCGCTTTACTTTCACCTGGAGTTTCCACCCTTACAGAACGACGACGGCCGGCCACTCCTGTTTGCCAACCTAATCGACAAGTGCTGGCATGCCCTGCTTGGGTCGGCGACGGTGCTGCTGGCGGCCATCCAGGCCGAGACGCTGGTCTACTTTGACGACGACGATGTGACTTACATTGAGGAGACGAGCGGTATCACGCTTCATTTGGAGAACAGACGGGAAGACGGGCGATTAGAGTGAAGAAAAAGAAACGAGTCCAAGCGGTGAAAGGATGGACGCACCGCCATTGGGCGCCCACATTCTGGCCCGCGTTCTTCGCCCCCAAGTCAAATTTACGTCTTCAGCAACCCCTCTAACCCTCCCAAAATCGCAAACATCTTCTCCTTCCGCTCCTTCCCACCGCTGCGCCACCATTGTCACTGAATACAACTGTGCGTCAAGTGGCAAGCGAACAATCGAACGTCACGATCAATTCAGATCCCTGATGACACTTTCCGAAGTGTTGATCGGAAATCGGAAACGTGCCACTAGCGCCATTTCGTGTAAGTCGAAAACTGGGTACCAAATGGTGGGGACGCTTGTTTCAGTTCGTTCGCCTGGAATAAGGGACCCTCAGGGCCTGTTCCCCTATTTTATGCTTAAAAGCAATTATAAATGAAATGAATATACACGAAATGTTGATGTACTACATCTATTGAATGGTGTTTAAGAAGAGAACTCAAGCCATAATTCATGTTGTTGACGAAGGAGAAGATAATTTTCCGCGGCAAGACCAAAGACCTCATATGACTGGCCATTCTTATGTCATGTCAATAGTTTCGCTCCGTTGTCCTACCGGTCGGGCAATGGGCTGCTTTTCTAACCAAAGATATATGTCGACCTGAAAAGGTACATTGATGCCCACAAATGTCTGCCACCGGCGTAAAATGGAAGTACTAGATGGGACGAAGGAAGCGTGGAGAGAGTTAGGACTGAGTAGAGTCGAGGGAATACATACGGGACGAACAGCAGACAAACAACAGGCGAGAGAAACGATGACGTATGAAGCACGTTTCGCTGGTGCTACGGGGCTTTATTAAATGAAAAACATGGAGAGGGCGACTGGTGTAGTGGGGGTTGCACGGAATATAAAAGATCAGGTGCAGGCCAAAGAATTGCTAGCAAGGAGAGCCCATTGCGCGGCCGGCGGATAAGGGTAGGGTCTCACCCTTTACTCTGGTACTCTGCCGTCCCTCTGCTGTCCCTCTTTGGACCCCACGTCGGACGCCTGCCTCCCCTCTTGTTCTGCCGGCGTTGGCTGTGCGCAAGCCAGGCCGTTTCTTGTACAACATGGGACAAGAAAAGAACAGGACGTGGGAGAAGAAGAGGACCAAGACAAACGGAACAGGAAAATGGCCGAGGGCAAAGTCACACAAAAATGCATAGGGAGGGAACTGTAGGTGCGGGATGCCGGTCAAGTCATGTTAGTCCAAAGTCGGGTATAATGGGGTGCACAAATTCAGTCAGGGCCAAGAATCACATCCGTCGCGCACACGTTGCAAGTAAGCCCGCAAAGATGGAGGTGGCGTATACTTCTTTGGTCCACAGAGCCAATCCGAATATAGCAATACGATTGTCGGCGAGGCTTCGCCTAAAAATTGGGCGTTTGCCGTGTGCGTCAGGCCGGGCATCCCTCCCAATTCCCTGACCCCGGCTTTGCGTGAACACAGAGGGTAAGATAACAAACCAAAAAGGTATCCGGTCTTTCCGATATGGTTCTCGTCGGGCGCAATGGTCTCCGTGTTCCTTCGTTTTCCTTCTGTTACTGCGCTCGGAACGGACAGCGGTAACAGTCTCTTTACTCTGTACCATTCTTCGGACAGAGCCACGGATCAGACCACCCCCCCCCCCCCCCCCCCAAAAAAAAAGCGGTGTACACGCAACTTTGTCAAACAAGCAAGTCCACAGTATTACTCCACATGTTGGTTGTACTCATGCAAAAGATACCCAGAAACATGCAAACGGCTCTGTCACGTCATGGATTTGTGTGGCTTTTCTTTGCATTTACCTTCTCACATCTCCGGCCCGCCTCGTTTTGATTTTCTATTTGTCTATTTCTATTTTCCCTTGTTCCCATTCGTCTGCTGGTTGTCAACAGGAGGGTTGCTTCCAAATTGGAGCTGGAAGAGGGGCTTTTGTTCTCGACGCTAAAACTATTGAGTGGGATGCAACAAGCAGGCCGACAAGGTTGAGGCTCATATCCAGTCACGGCGTCATGAGGGCCAGGATCCGCACTACTGTACCTATACTTGTTTCAACTCATACAATCGAGGATCACCGTAGATGCGCCACATGTGGTGCGGGTACACGTGACGCGCGCCCAGACAAACCCTCTCTCGAGTCTTCAGTGTTAGCCGGGATTTGGACTTCTCAGGAAGCAACCAGGATTCATGCGTCGTTTTCACCTCAGTCTGACTGCTCAGCCCCTCGCCTTTACTCATTGTTCTCTCTCCTTTGTGTGTGCGTTTGTTGGCTTGAGTTGATCACTCGTCTCACCGACGAGTCTCAGATGCGTTAAATGCGCTGAAATGGACTCGCTGAATTCGTTGAAACGTTGAAACGAATTCGCTTCATACGCTGAATTAGATGCGCTGAGTACTGAAATACGTTGGACTGGATTTGCTGGATGCATTTACTAGATCGAATTTGGTGGATGAATTTGCTGCATGGATGTGCTGGGTCGAATTTTGTAAATTGCTGGATTGTTTTCTCGGTCAAAGGACCAAAAAGAAAAGGGCAAAAAGTGGGGCGCCTAGAGAACAAAGGCGCCAGAGTGCGTTGTCAAAATGTTGTCGAAATACCTCGTCATCCCGGTAGACAGCCTACGATGGAGGGATTGAGATCATACGCTCGCCTCCACCCCTGCCCTCTTTTCATAGCTGTCTTTGGTCTGGTCAGGTTCGTTGGCGTGCCCCTGGCGCTGCTGAACTTTGGTCGACTTGGATGCAGAGCGCTGTTTGGGTAGAGCGTGGCGTTCTGTAATGTGCTGCGGCAGACACTAGCCAGCGGGGGCAGGGAGCGAAGGCGGAAACCAGGGTGAGTGGGTGAGTGGGTGAGTGGGTGGTGAGTGGCTTGGGATGGAGGGATCGAGGGATCGAGGGCTGGACATTCGAGGTCCGAGGGCCCCGAGCCCCCCAAAGGGAAGATGCGACCGACGATTGGTCAATCGGGCCCAAGCACGTCTTTCACGTCTTTTGCGAGATTGAAAAGATAACTCACCAACAATACGCCGGGAGAGCGTGGACATCGCATTTGGGTTGTGTGTTTCTGTGGGTGTGTGTGTGTGCGTGTGCTTGTGCAGGTGTGTGGGTGAACTGGGCGTGTGTGTGGGAGGGTCATGTGTATGTGTGTGTGTGCTATCTGTGTGTGTGTGTGCATCGAACGCGTGCACGACACTGTTTCCGCGAGTCGCGAAAACTGATGGGTTAGTGGCTCAATGGCTCAATGGCTCCCAAGCTACTAAGTGCTTGCATGTACTCCGTATTGCGTTGACAAAGCTCCTTCCCTGCGAGAGGCAAAGATGGGAAAGCTACTGGTGGGGTGGGGTGTCTGCCGTGTGTGATGGGCGGGCAGGAGCGCCCAAACTAATCGTGTCTCGCCCCCACTTTTTTGGTCCTCGAACCCGTAAACTCGTACCCCAACACCACCAACAAAAATGGGGCGAGGCACGATTAGGACTTTGTTGTTATCGTAGCTTTGGCTTGCTAAGGGGTCTTCTGCACTTTCTGAAGCTTGCGCTGCAATAGTGCTACATTAAAGTAGTCACGACGTACTTTAACAAGCATGTCTCAAGAGACAACGAAAGGGGAAATGTCAGAATACTCCTCATATCATACCCCAACTTTAGCGACCACAAAATATGACCCGAAATAAGTGGGGCGGGCACGAGAAAGCACTAACCATCCAGTTTTTCCCCCGCCGTGTTCGCCTGTCACATCGCTCTTAAAACTGTTCAAATAGCTTAACCGTCACCGAAACTCCGTACATGCACATAGTGAGAGCCAGATCTCAAGTGCGCATGTTGTTCGCACATTAGGTTCGCACTTCATGTTTTGTGCATTGCTTGATCCAGCCTCCAGTTGACGCCCCCCAAACCCCCAAAACACCAAAACCCCAAAACATAAAAACCCCAAAACGTCTGCCGGTGCAGAACACCATTCCCGCCACGGTCCCCCCTGGTCCTCATGGACAATTCTCTCACGCCCTTCATATAGAAAACCCAACACTGACTGTATTCTTGCTACCCACCGATCAACCGCACGACAAAAGAAAGAAAAACAAACAAGTATAAAGGATGGCGTCCTCCCAGTCTTTTCTCGTCTCTCGTCCCGGGCTTCGATGGCAAACAGAAGAAACAAGACAACTCTCTTCGCAGCCAACATCCAGCGACCCTGTCGGCTTTTGTTTCCTACGTAGACGCACGACTCCTTGACGCCGTACGCTACCACACATAGCTTGTCGCCCTCCACGGTCCAACCAAGTCAACATGCGTCACTCCGTGCATGAAGATACCTCTGGCGACAGCCGGGCCATGGCGTATGTTTTCTCTTTCTTTTTGTCTGCACTTTTCCTTGGCTTTCAAACAGAAGTCAACATGTACGAAGGGTTTTTGTTGTTCCTCTTCTTTCTCTTTCTTCTCTTTTTCTCCTCATTCTTCTCCTTCTCCTCCTCCTCCTTCTTCTCCTCCTTCTCCTCCTCCTTATTCTTCTCCTTATTCTTCTTCTTCTTCTTCTTCTTCTTCTCCCCCTCCTTCTTCTTCTTCTTCTTCTTCTTCTCCTCCTCCTCCTCCTTCCTCTTCTTCTCCTCCTCCTTCTTCTTCTTCCTCTTCTTCTTCTTCTCATATCATAATTTGCTTGCTTCATGTCTTTGATCTATTGACCATTCGATTCTTGTTATTCATATCGCTATGTAGCACGGCTATATTGGTGCAAGCTGTTGGCAGCTGGATCACGGACCACCACGGCAGCAGCGCGAGTCCCCCGGTGCAGCCCATTGGCAGCTCGAACGCGAGCCATCACGGCAGCGGCAACAACAGCAACAACAGTTCCACCGGCACCCGCAGTCTCGTCTCCGCTGCTCCCCCAACGGCCACAGCAGGCGAAACGCTCCGGAGCCAGCCCGCATCGGCCATGCTCAACACGTGGCAGCAGGAGCTCGACCGCGGGTCGCTCAGCACGCAGTAGACCTTGTTTGCAAAGTACCAGGCGACTGGAACTAGCTAAAGGTCACGACAGGAGAGAGAGAAAAGTGTGGAGTTCGGTACGACAGGTTGTCTAGAATGGGAGAGGCGACTTTCTTTTTTTGTTTTTAATTTTGCACTCATGTTTGCTAGCCTGAGAGCACCCCTCACGACGTGGTCTTAGTGTCATCGTCTATTATTCCAAGAAAATTACCCAATTGGGCAATCTTTGTTACGATCCACTTTTTTCTGCATCGCCCTTTCCCATACGTCGGACTCAAGTTAATCAGCTCTTTTCCTCTTCTACAATTCTTAAACTAGACAACAAACATCTTCCGCGATGGCAGAACAAAATCTCACAAGTAAAGTCGGCGTCGTGGTCGGCTCGGTGCCACCACGACTTCCTCGACGTCGATACCGTTTTAGTGGCATCACAACTGCGAGACGGTCGCGTCGTGCAAAATGGGCAAGGACAAGCGTCTCGAAGGGGGTTTTGTCCACGTCGAAAGAGCGGCAGCAACAGGAACAAGGGCACAAACATAAACATAAACAACAGCGCTTTGACAACAATGCCTCGCAGGCAAAACCCACATCGGACCTGCCGCCGCGAGACGTTGAGTTCACAACCTGGAGACAAGACAGTCCAGGCCAGCATAATGACGGATTTGACGCTCTGACAGTTTCCACTAGCCGACCACGTCGATGAGTTCGACCGCGGGTCGCTTACCACGCAGGATGCCCTGTTTTCAAAGTACCAAGCAGCTGGAAAGCAGGAGATGGATAAAGGATATGGAGAGATGGGAAATAAGGAAAGTACGAAGAAGAAGATGGGGAAGAGAGGGAGAGACATACATATATAAGTACTATTAGCGTATAGATTTTAGTTTAGTAAGCTATTTAAAGTTTATAGTATCTCATCCTAGACCTGTAGTTCCTATATTATTCACGGTACGGTCGAAGATAGGCCGAGATGTTATTCGTATTTACGGATGTGCTGTCTCCCTTTCCCATCTTGTCACCTGTGTAATAATAGCAGTTGCCTCCGTTGTCTTATTTCTTATTGCGGGAAAAGAGCTTTGAAAAGATCAAAAAACGATTGCAGCCACGTTATCTGGAGCCTTGAATTTTTCTGAATTTTTTTTTTACGGCAGCTCTAGGCATTAGAGAGAGTTGGTACAGCTACTATTGCAGCGGTTGCAACACACTTATCAAAATCATCGTGTTAAGCATTCTTTGACACGGTGGTTGATACAGTGGTGGCAGTCGAGCTGGTTAATGAGCAGATTGATTTCGATGTTTAAATAGAATAAAATAACGTAAGATAAAGTAAAACTAACTAAAATAAAACAAAAATCTGTTGTCCCTATATCGCTACTTCCACCGTGCTACTTTCACTCTAATTTTCTACCGCTCGTGCCATAACGAATACCGTTTATCAACCCGTACCTTTAAGCTTGTTTTGCCGGGTTTCATAGGCCTGGTCCTGCCTGGCGTACTTTGAATCTTGCTGGAGGCGGAGCCACTCTGGTTGTCTCGGCACCTCAAAGTCTCTTAGTCTTGTTCCATCCCGCGTCTCTCGTAACATCTGGGCGAAATCCTCCTTGGCCTGCTCCGGGTCTTTGTTGTCTTTGCTGGCTTCGTTATCATTGTTGACTCTGTTGTCTTCACGCGTATCCATCTTCATCTCCACATTCGTGTCCATGCACTGAGACCTGTACCACACGTACCACGCATGGAGGTGCTGCATCACAAACTCGCGGTGCTGGCGCTCGGCATCCGCGTGAATCTGGTCGACAAGGATGAGCAGCTCGTGGGCCGAGCTGAAGGTCCGAACGTCGCCCACCCAAATCGTCTCAATGGTCTGTTGGGTCAGTAGGAGCCGGTGTGAGTTTCAATATGGCACAGAGGAGGGGGGGAGGGGGGGACGCACACAAGTGTCGAGATACGACCAGGCCACGTAGACGCGCCAGTGCGGACCGCTCGACGTGAACGCAAAGAGTTGGTACCGTGGCGATTTGGTCGTGTCCTGGTACGTGGCCATGTTGGTGGTGGGGTCCCGGGCCAGGTCGTCGAGCAAGGCCAGGTAGGTCCGGCAGGCGTGGTGGATCTGGCGCTCGGCGGCCTCGTAGTTCTCTGTGTGCTTCTTGGCTTCGTAGACGGCAAACGGAAAGACGAGGTCCGCGCAACCCCACCGGCCGTCCACCAGCAAACCGCAGTCGGGGTGGTGCATCATGTCGAGGAGACGCCTGCGGGACAGCCGCAAATCAGGTGTCTTGAGGGTGTGGTCCTCGCGGCAGCCGGGCATGGTGCAGTCATACCCCTTGTCTAACTCGGCGGCGTCGTAGGTGCGGAGGCCCATGGTGGCGTCTGGGATGCGGATCTTGACCACCTTTTCCGTCTTTTCCGCCTCTTCCGTCTCGTTTGTCTCGACATACTCGTACGGCCGCTTGTCGATCCGCAGGCTTTGGTCGTCCAGAATCAGGCCAAAGACATCGTTCCACGCACACACTTCCCAACAAAATTCAGATGCCTTGTTGAGCTCGTTGTTAATGGCTCGGTTAGCCAAGCGGTTCGTGCGCATGTCGAGCGAAGCAATCTCCTCGTCGGTCCGCGTGGACACGTACTGCAGAATATCGAGCGTAGGAAAGAACCGGCAGTGCATCTCGGCCAAGGACGTGTCGCCGAGAGACGTGGACCGCCGGGGAAGACGTCCCAAGGTGGCAGAAATGGCCATGTCCGGAAAGGCTTCGGGCACTAGGGGCAGGGTGCGCTGCCGCGGTTGGCCAAACCACCTGATGCATTGTTAGACGTGATATATTGCATAAAATTCAATGTGACTGACTGTATGGGCTCAACGTACTGTGACATTGTGATTTCGTTGTCGTTCAATTGCTTTGGTGACGGCAATCTCGCAGTCCTTGCAGAAGAGCTCTGAGTGGAAACAAAAAACCGTGTCGCAAAGAGGATTTCGATTCTCATCACATTGGGATTTCGAGGCCGGACTCATTCTTTATGAAGCCTCTAGGACAATGCAACCATTCACCCAAGAGGCCTCCATGAGATGTTGGTTGTGGTCATTGCCGAGGACATGGCCGGACCAGGCTTGGAGAGGGTCTTGGCACATTATTTTTCAGTATGTTGGCCCAATTTTAAGCGCCGGCCGCACGCAACGGCCTCATCTGCGACAACATCTCATACTGGAGGGCTACCATAGAGGAACCAATCAGGGGGGGACTACGTCAAATATTTGTTGTATTATTATTAGTATCCGCCTTTCTCAACCACTCCTGGCTATGGGCGACTAACTAGGCAGAACCCTACTGGGGGGACAAACTGCCACATATCTAAGTGGGTGTGTGCTCTTGGTTACAGGTAAGTTACGATTATGGCCCCCACGAGGCCTCATCAACAGGCCAGAAGCAGGACCAAAGGACCAATTACATCACACGAATGATCACAACTGATCTAGGAGAAATGATCATGAACTGAACGAAATGATCATGAATGATCCCCGAGGAATGATCCCCGCTGAGCGAACTGATCACGACTGATCTTTGCGGAATGATCACAACTGATCATTGATGGATATATAATACTGAGGCGTCCTCCCAGTAACCTAGATAGAAGACTGAGTCGCTATCGATTGTCTGAAATACACACCGACATGAGCCTGTATTCCTGTGCATTCATAGCATACAATCGCTGTCAGATAGCATTCACCACAATGGCGTGCGGCACGCCGCAAGAATCATCCTTCTAGCCGGTGCTGTTCACCCTGTACATGGCGGACGTACTCAGAAAGGATAAACAACTTCGATTTGGTTACGTGGACGACATCTGCCTGTACCGGGCATCGAAGTCGCTCGAAACCAATTTTCATAAGCTCGAATAATTCTACAGGCGTCTAAACTTCCGCCGATACGTCGTAGAGAGAACGAATAAAGTTATTAAGGTAAGTAGCCCATAGCTAGGGCAGTTAGGCCGATGGGCACAGAGGCGGATCGCCGCAGCCTCAACGGTGTCCGGACCGCCCAAGTACGATCCTTTACATCCTCGAGTACGGGATAGTGAGACGTGTCAAACCCGGCTGTCAGAGAGGTACAGAAAACAGTCCCTATCTTACAACCTCGAAACTCCCCCGGAGCTCGATCTACCCAGACCAACCTTATAAACAGAGCACATAGCCGAATGCTCAGCTAGTTGGAGGGAGGAAATCGCGGCGAGACTTTCTCCAGCCCAAGGCCCCTCAAAAGGACTCAGAAACGGCGGAGATAATTACGTCCCCTTACTTTAGTGTATCTAGTCACCTCTCCCTCATCGCATTCCCTTCGGAGGCTGGCGACCAGGTCTGTCCCGGCCTAACCGCGATGTTAAAACTAATAATAATAATAGTAATAATTATAGCAGACGATTATCACATTCTCCCCATCCCTCTTATGTGTTAAGCTATTGTTCTACGTCACCGTCTTTTAGTACACATATAATCACCTGGTACAGTTGCGTGTATTCTTTCTTCACGTGGCCACCTGTAGCCTGCTTCCGCTTTATTTCATCACATCACGAGATGTACTTGCCTATCTCTTTCTAGGTTTCTTCTTTCTTTGGGTAGCTTTCTTTCCTGTCGGGGATCACTTTGAACGGTTGCCTGTCAGATGCATGCGCTCGGCAAGGGTTGTGGTCAGCAGGGTGGTCAGTGATTTATGGAAGAACCAAACCAATGCTGTGAAAATTGGGAGCATATAAATACAATGCGGGCTCTTGAAAAGGCACGAAACAATGCAAGCAGGCTAAAAAAAGTGGACTGCACAATAAACCTGATCGCATGGCAATGAACAATGACACAAAAATTAAAAAGCCAAAAGAGGCGAGCCAGAAAGAGGGAGACGAAAGGGAAAGAGAGAAGGTTGAATATTCAGAAGCGACTGGGAAACGGGGCGAACGGAGATTCAGGCTGGAGGAACGACTGCCTATCAGCTAGAAATAGACAACATGCGCTGGGTAGTGTGGCGACATTATTTCATTCTGTTTCTTGATACCTTTATTCTTTCCACTTATCTACTTATCCATTTATCTATCTCTTTCTTGCCTTATTGTTCGTTTATTCTTTTTACTTAATTTATCGTTTGTCGCCTTCTCCTTTGCAGGGTATTTTTCTTATCGTTGTAGCTAATAGACCAATAAGCTCCTTACTAACGATATGGGGGGGGCTCGACGGGTTACACAGTAAGAGGGTGGTTTTTTTGTCCGACAGCTCAAAAGTGGGGTGGGAAACAAAATACGACATACTACGTACAGGCTTGACAACCTTGCGCCGACACCATCAAGCCCGCTTCCTTCAGCGTCGGGCGTCGCCTCTATGATCGCTTTTTATTTGCTTTGGTTTTTTTTTTTACTGGCTGTCAGAATGCCAATCCAGGGAGCAGTCCGGCGGCATTGTGATAAGAATCGTGGAGCAAACTCGCATGCAGCCGCTTACGGGGCCTAGTAGATATGTAGTGACGGAAGACTGTGGTCAATATCACCATCTTGAGGCTCAATTGAGTCCGCAAAGATGTGCGAACCACAACAGGGCGTGCGGGCAGCATCACAGCCGATGCCACGACTTTTGATTCTCCAGGGGCGGTTGAACAGCTTGTGCTGTGGTTTTTATACGGCGTACTTCTAACTTTGTTGTTTGTATCCTTCGTGTAGTGGGCAGCTATAAAGACTAGGGCATCGCCCGATCCTCAATGTTGTGAATTCGAGTTGCCCTCGGTATAGAGCAATATCGAAAGGTCCTTTTTCGGAGTTTCAACCTTTCAAACACGATTACTCTGTATTTTCGGACTTTTTTCAGCCATTTTCGCTCGTCTTGCACGGCTCATCAAGCATCGCTCAAGTTTCGCCTCAGCATGCCTCATTCTGTTCACGGCAACACGGGCCACGATGGCCAGGCCGTCTCGTATGTTTTCTCTCTCTTTTTTTCTTTTTGCTTTGATTGATCAGTCGTCCCTTCTTCCCATTTGTATTTGTGTCCCTTGATGTATTCCTGCTCTTTCCTTGCTGAGGATCTTCAACGCTCTTCTCGCGGAGGGCTTATAGGCTTACTGTTTCCCTTTTCCCCCTTTTTCAGTCCGTCTCCTTCCAGCTTGACCCGTTCACGTTCACATCCCAAAGCCTTCTTGTGCATTTCTCATTGCGCAGCTCTCGGCACAAAATTTTTGCATGCCGATTTCTGCACTTTTGCCTACCCCTCCTTTGACGTCTATGGGCAAACAAGGCCACTGACCTTTTTCCTCCGTCTCTCCCTACGGAAGCGTCTCCTCGCTGTCCATTGGCAGCCTGGGAAATGCCTACAGTGGCGGCAGCAGCAGCAGAAGCTCGACCTCCAGTGGCCTCTACCCCTACTACGGAGGCGCCTCGTCCTCGGTCTCCATTGGACCCAACACCCAAAAGCCCGCCACAACCATGCTGAACAGGTGGCTAAGGACGCTGGACCGCGAATCATTCGTCATCAGCGATGTCCTCTTTGCCAGCTATCAATTGAGCCCCGTGCTGGAAGGCGGAAGGGTATTACGCTCTAGAAAAGTCAAAGAGCGCAAGAAGCTGTCACACTACGGAGTACTGTGAGGCGTATCAGCATTTTTTTTAGTTTTTGCGGCAGTCTGTAGGATGTGATCGTTTCTGGAACATTTTTGGCCCGTTTTTCTTTGTTTTTCTTTGTCTTTTGCCTTTCCATTGTTGTATCAAAACCCCTGTATCATGCACATCAGGTCATTCATTTCTTTATTTAAGTTTTATTCAAACATTGTTTCCCCCACGAACTGCGCTTGGTGTCATCTTGATAAACCTTGTGCGATTTCACCAATTGCAAATGTGCACGTATCGTGTAATATATGCCATGCAATGTCGACGAGGCGCGGTTGGACAAACCCTGGGGTTGAGTGCACCACCTCGAGACACCTGGAAGGAAATGTGCACGAGTAACATATTACAAGCACACATGGCTGTACAGATTCCCAACGTTGAGCATATCACCTCTCACAGACAAGTGCAAAAGAGCGAGAAATAGCAGGTGAAAGATCTGTATCGTTTTTTAAATGTAAATAAAACCAGTAAAATTAGACGCCTCACCCTCACGATTTATTTTCCATTTCACTTTTGTTCTTCTTCTCGAGCTTGCCCCGCCGTCTCCTTTCCATCCACCGCGCTGGGATCCTGCCTCGTTTGCGAATAAGTTGCTTCAGCTTGCTAGATTAAAATGATATAAAACAAAACGCGTCACAAATTAACTGAGGATGATACTAGGAAGAGACCTGGAGGGAAGAGTGGGGCAGTAAGGTTGATATTGAGAAGGCTTTCATCCAAAATATTAAGGAGTGGTGAGGGAGCTGATAAGAAGAACGAGCATGCTACGGCACGATCAATGAATTAGGCGGTATTTGCAACACATCCTTTTAGATATTCGTCTTTCTTCCCTCTTTTTTTTAAAAAAAAGAGAGGCGTCGTCAGGTCATGAGGAGTTGATGTCACATGACACGTCCCCGGGGGAGAATATGTATCCTGCTAAATTATGACGTATTTTTCATTCCAAAAGAGAAAGTGAAATTTTGAAAAGAGTTGCGTGGTGTTCAAAATGATACCCGGCTGTGTAACGTAGGGACCGGCCACAGAGCTTACCGGCGCAGAAGCAACTCTAGGCAAAATCAATAAGGGCATTTGGCCACTTTGGTCAACAAGTGCCCCTGTGCCCCTCGCCTTCCCCTTCCCTGTCGGGCAAAAAGTCAACGATAATGGTACCCAATCGCTGGGCTGTGGCGTTTGTTACGGACTGATCGTATAAACAAAGCAGTGATCAGTCGTGAAAATCAAATTGGGGACAAAAGGCGGAGCTCTGCGATCAATACGTCAGTACATACAAGGCCAAGGGCTAGGCCGGTCGAGTTGACTTTTATCAGCGAGCCCAGACCACTGTTACGATAGCCCAGCGTCCCGTTCGCAGCCCAATAGCTTCTAAAGCAGGAACTACGAAATCTGACGCGTTAGTCGCCTTGCTGCTGCGAAAAACAAGGCGTCATAGCCTTTTTTCAGTCTTTGGGTCTACAGTTGGCACCACCTTTCTCTCTGTCCGATTGATTATGTTTACGGAGTACGATGCGCACCAATAGTAGCCCGCAAGTCGATCTCTTTCTTTCTTTTTTTTCAAGGTGCTTATGTCTGATTATATCTTCATAAGCAGGTCCTCACATGTCCATACTTGCCTACGAAGCTGCCTACGAAGTACAAGAAAGCGTCTCACCCAAGCACAGATATGCCCACAAAGAACAAACTAGTGAATTGTATAAAATAAATTCTCATGAAAGCGTAGATGCTTGTTACACCTAGACTGCTTCTCGCTGTTTTTGGAAAAGATTCGGTAAATGTTTTAAACTGTTAAAAGTTTTCTACGCATGTATTTCTCATTCGTTTCCACAGAACAGAGCCCTAGCAAATAAGAGGCTGGTTGAAGTCGTCTGCTCATTGGTTCGTAGTCCGCATTTTCTCCCCTTTTGCGAACTTCAGCTACGAAATGCGAACCACGAACCGGAGTATGGGCAGCAGTGTTAAAAAGATGCGATGAGACACCATCTTTTGCTTGTCATCGCATACACATACCACCCAAGCCGAACGCATCAAACATATATATCTAAGAGAGCCTCCCTTCCGTCTTTCTTCCCTCCCTCTTTTCTCAGTTATTTAGCAGACAGAGACTCAAACATTTCGAAGCAATCCTCATTCATCCTCCGCGTTTTTCAAATGCTTGAAGCTTTTCCTCCGCACCGAAACTCCTCTGTCCCTTCGTCTTACACGGCGTAACAAAGCATTGTCTCGACATGACTCAATCGGTTCATAGCAGCACGAGCAACAGCCAGGCCATGACGTAAGTTTCCAGGCCCTTTCCTTTAACTATTTTTACTTGTTGTGAATCGATCTGTCCTTTTTGCTCTTTTTATCTGTTGTTTCAACTTCTTCTGCAATCTTGTTGTTGTTGTTTTTTTCATAATTTTATGTTCTATCACCTTTCCTTCTTTTTTTTTCTTTTTTTTCTTTTGTTTTTTCTTATCCATGTAAGACTTTGGTTTAAAAAAAATCAAACATCTTCGTTCTTTATCAAAAGTTTCATCATATTAATTTTATCTCTAGTTTCATCTTATTATTTAAGTTTCGAACTCCGTTCTTCTTTCCTGGCAGCGTCCTGGTAATGTTTCCAAAAACGGCAACTAATACTCGTGTTTTATGACAGGAATAGCCCGTCGGCACCAGCCGCTCCTAGCGGCTCAGCTAATTACGGCAGCGACCACCCCAAAGCCGACAACAACACAAACGGCGACAACAAAAACGGCGACAACAGTGGTCACTCTGCCCCCTCGACCGGCAAGGCCAAAAAGGGCAAAAAGGACAAAAAGAAGAACCAAGGCCATGCTCAACACATGGTCGACGACGTGGGACTGGGAGTCGATCAGCGGGTCAGAGGGCCTGTATGCGGCGTACCAGGTGGACCTCAGTGCCGGACAAGGTGGTCAGTGAAAGAGATGCGATCCGATCAGCGAATGCGAAGTATGGAGTGCTGGGTACTCGTGTCGCGCCCCGACTGGAACACCGACAAAGTAGGGTTGTGGCACGAGTAAGGATTTTTAGCATGGATTGTGCAACGGCCTTGCACTTTGACGCTGCTTACCTTGACGCTGCTTAACTTTGAATAGAAGAACAATTGGTTCCAGCAGCTGTCGTGCCCATGTGCCCATGTGACAAGTCCCTTTTGGTACTTGGCAAT
Source organism: Sporothrix dimorphospora (assembly GCA_021397985.1). Taxonomy (NCBI): domain Eukaryota; kingdom Fungi; phylum Ascomycota; class Sordariomycetes; order Ophiostomatales; family Ophiostomataceae; genus Sporothrix; species Sporothrix dimorphospora. The sequence goes on from WOUA01000021.1 coordinate 418,310, forward strand.
CGAGTGAGCAACATTGTCCGCTTTGGCGACTAACTTCTGATTGCCCGCGTATGCGGCACTTGTGCAGTGTTCTTGCGGCCTCGAAAGGACACAACCCCACAATTTGATTTGCATATGCAACTCGTGCAGAAAATGTGAGGTGAATGCAAATGTGCCCGATTTCTCCGTCTAACGTGACACCGAACATAAACAACGACAGTATGAAATTTTTTTTTAATTGGAATAAAAACCTGTAAAATAGATGCATCATGAAACCACATCCCCTCGATATCATACAATAGGGGTAAAATAAATCAAAAAAAGAAAACAATGCGGCAGCCGAAATCAAACACAAACGCCAGAGTAAAGAGTAAAACGTCAACAACGCCAGTCACAACCGCAACCCAGTAAAACAGCATCTCGGCCCCCACATCCGGCCAGCCACCCAGACCACCTACAGGTCCTCCGTCAGGGCCTGCATGACACGCTTGTAGAACTTGGCGGCCTGCATGCGCGGGAACGAGATCTCCTCGACCAGGTAGTCCGGCAGCTGCTCAATGAGGGCCGCGTCGCGGCGGGCGTCGAGCTGCGGCGTGTAGACAAACTGCGCGCTTTCGGCCTCGCCATTAACGCTGTCACCCGCCTCATCCTCGTCGATGTACAGCTTAAAGTGCAAGCTGCCGTTGCGACCCGTCTGGATGCAGTCGTACATCTCGCGGCCGCCCTGGCGCAAGGCCGAGCGCACCAGCAGGCCCGTCAGGTCGCCGTAGAGGTCCTCCTTGAGCTGCGCCATCTGGCTGTTGGCCTGCATGGCCTCGACGGCGGCACGCGCGCTGGCGGCCGTGGAGGGCGCCGACGACGACTTGGACGACGACGACTTCATGGCGCTGCCGGGCACCGTCATACCGGCCGGCAGGGACGGCATCTCCGGCACCGTCCGAGCGGCGGCCAGTTTGGTAGAGAGGGTCTTGGATGCCGCCTTGGCGTCGTCTAGGGCCTTCTTCAGTTCGCCCACCTGTGCCTGCAGGTCGGCCGCGCGGGCCTCGCTCGCATCCCATTCCCGCTTGGCTTTGGCACCGTCCTTGGCCAGGTCACGGAACGACGTCAGCTCGGCCTTGAGGCTCGCAATGAGGTCGTTTGATGCTGTCTTGTTAGCGGGTGTTCCTAGAAGATAAAAAAAAGGCGTTGATGTGACAGGGACCTACCCTTTGCGCGGTCCTCGCCTTGCTTCTTTAGCCGGTCAAAGTTGCGCTCAGCTTCCTTGACACCAATCTCCTTGAGATCACGGTACCGCGACTCGAGCGTGTCATATTTCTTTGTGAGGTCACCCAACCGCCGACGGACGGAGGCATCGTCCGAGCCGGCTGCTGCTGTGGTGCTGCCCCGCACGCGGGACACGGAGGACGGTGCCGCCGCGTGTGGTCTGCTGCGGCGCTGTGGCGACTGGAAGACGCTGCTCACGTCGACGGTCTTTGTCTCGGTCGTCTCAATCTCCATCGTGTCGACAAACCCCGTCTTGGTGACCTCCGCCTCTTCATGGGACTCCCCGTCGATGGTGGCGGTTTCGTCGCCTTCGGTAGCCATCGAAACATCCTCGCTGACAGCCGAAGCAGCCGATGGCCGTCCCCGCTTGGCCGGCTTCACGTCCCGGGGATCGTCGTTCTCGTTGGCCGCCGCCTTGGGCCGGCCCCGGCCGCGCTTCTTGGGGACAACCGGTGCTTCCTCTGCCTCCGCCTCGGACTCGACCACGTCGGCCACAGCCGGTGCCGCTGCCTTGCGTCCTGGCCGGCCGCGGGCCTTTGCTGGTGCTGCTGTCGTCGGTTCGGCCGGCTCGACGGCCATTTCGTTGGTCTTGTCGGCGAGCACGCGCTGGCTCCGTGCTGTCGTCGCTTTTGTTGTGGTGGTTGTCGTCGTCATCGATTCGTCCGCCTCGAGAGCTGCCGCTGCCGCCGCTCCTCGCCGCTCGCCGGCGCGACGCGTTGCGGCCGTCTTTTGTGCCGGCTTGGTCACCTTGCTGGCTGTCGTTGTGGTTGCTGCCGCCGCCGCCGCGGGCCGGCCTCTCTTTGCTGCAGGCATGTCGCGAATGGATGCTGCCGCCTTTGCCGTCTTTGCTTTGGTCTGTGCAGCTGCTGCTACCGACGTCTTGCTCTTGAACACGCCCAGATCGTCCTCCGAATCCGACTCGACCAAGCTCAGCAGGTTAGAAGGCGCTCTCGATCTCGCCATGTGGTGACGACGCGGGTAAAGGAAGGTGGAAATGGTCGTGGTGCCGGATCCAGGTGTGTTTTGTTTTGTAAAGTGCGCGTCGAGGTGTTGAAGCGCGGAATGCAATGAAGAAAAAGGAATGACGATCGAGGCAATCGAAGAACACAGCCTTGCGAGAAACGGCGGGCCAATTTTGCGCTGCTCTGCAGTGGAGAGAACACAAACGGCGAAATAGAGGGGGCGAGAAACGCGGGCAAACAGGGCAAATACTTTGTACTGCAAAACAGTGCAAAAGCACACACAATCGACGCAATCTGAAGAGGGACGTGATGAAATATAGTGGGAGCCAGCTGGAGCCAGGGTACGGGCGCTTGGCCGGTGTTGATTGGCTGGGCTGCTGTGTACGCGATGGTTGTACGGGCAACGCGTTCTGTGACTACCACTTTGCGTCGACCCACTTTGCTCTTTCCCATTTTGGTGGAGCGAAAGTTGGGAGGAAAGAGCAGCCGCGCACGAGACAGGACCCGCTTTTATCACATGTGATTGGCCCGCGGCCCCAAGCCTCGACCAGGTGGCAATCGGGGGCTCCCTCCGTACGACGTAAGTATGCGTCCAGTGGACTTTGCCGCCATAAGGCACCGGCGAAAAATGCCTGCGAAACCGCGAAATTTCAACCACTTTAAAACAGTGCAGACGACCATCGACCCTCGGCGCGGCACGCACGCGATCCCACGATCTTTACCGCGGCGGTTTCTGATTAACGACTTTCTTTACGTTCTTCTTCCACCCCCACGCACGTTCTGCCACGCGCCCCCGGCCTTCTCCTTCACCATGGCGGACAGAAAACGGGTCGGCGACTATGTCATGGACTTTGTGTTATTCGCTGGAATGGTAAGGGATTCTTGACGGGCGCACATCGGAGGAAAGGCGACTGCTAACACGTGCATGGACAGACCGCAACCCTCTACTTCCTCAGCAAAAACATCCTCTCCACCTTCGCGACGAACCTCGACCCGGAAAAGGAAAAGCACGACCAAGCCCGCATCAAGGCCAAGGCCAACCTGCAGCGCCTGCTCAAGTCTAGGAAGGTCCAGAATGGCGACGACGGCGACGGTGACTACGACGAGGACGGCAGCGGCATCGACGGTACTTCACGACACAGCGGGCCCCGCGCCGAAGACCTCGAGCTCAACGAGTACGAGAACATGATTGCGCTCGAGGTCGTGCCGCCCGAGGACATTAGCGTCGGCTTCGACGACATTGGCGGCCTCGACGATATCATTGAAGAACTGAAAGAGTCTGTCATCTACCCGCTGACCATGCCACACCTCTACTCGCACGCCGGGGCCCTGCTGGCGGCGCCGTCCGGTGTGCTGCTCCACGGCCCCCCCGGCTGCGGCAAGACCATGCTCGCGAAAGCGCTGGCGCACGAGAGCGGCGCGTCTTTCATCAACCTGCACATCTCCACCATGACGGAAAAGTGGTACGGCGACTCCAACAAGATCGTGCGCGCCGTCTTCTCGCTTGCCCGCAAGCTGCAGCCCGCCATTATTTTCATTGACGAGATCGACGCCGTGCTGGGCACGCGCCGCAGCGGCGAGCACGAGGCCAGCGGCATGGTCAAGGCCGAGTTCATGACGCTCTGGGACGGCCTGACCTCGGCCAACGCCGCCGGTGTGCCCTCGCGCATCGTCGTGCTCGGCGCCACCAACCGCATGCACGACATTGACGAGGCCATTTTGAGGCGGATGCCCAAAAAGTTCCCCGTGCCGCTCCCGGGCGTCGAGCAGCGCCGCCGCATCCTGCAGCTCGTGCTCGGCGACACCAAGCGCGACCCGGACTTTGACTTTGAGTACATTGCCCGCGTCACCAGCGGCATGTCCGGCAGCGACCTCAAGGAGCTGTGCCGCGACGCCGCCATGATGCCCATGCGCGAATTCTTGCGGGCGCATCGCGCCTCGGGCCAGCACATGTCCAAGGTCAACCCGGCCAACGTGCGCGGCCTCCGCACCGACGACTTCTTCCCGCGGTCTGCCGCACTCCCCATCGGCAGCGTGACGGCGTCGCGCGCGCCCAAGGCCACGACCGAGGCCTCCGAGACCCAGAGCTACACGACCACCGAGGACACGAGCAGCCGGCGACGGGCCAACCGGCGGTCGTCGGCGGCGTCTTCGTCGGCAAAGCGGCGAACCGGGACGGCCAAGTCTGTCAGCAGCCGCAACGACGACGACGAATACGAGGACATCGAAGACGTGGGGGATCCGGACGTGGTGGTCCCCGAGCTGGAAAAGACGGGGGCCTAAGAAAGGGGACAAGTTGTTTTGTTTTCGATGGCGATAGCGGATAGACCTGATCTTTGAACTGTTTTCTACTCTTTTTTCTTATTACTTTTCTGATGGGACTGTGTATACAAGGAGTTTCGCAGAGGCTATATTCTACTCTTGATTCGGGATACTGAGCATACGAAGACGGCGCTATTTTTTTCCTTCCTCGTCTTTCTTCTTTTACCCAGTGAAATGCTTTTTCATTTGACCCCCCCTCGACTGTTGTCCTGTTGAAATCATTCAATTCGAGGAAGAAGACTCATTCTGAAACCTCTGTAGTCAAATATGCTTGTATCCAGGACGTCTGGGCGACCGCGATGAGTTGTACAAGTATCTTAACGCGCGGCGGCCGAATGGCAGTCGCGGCCGGTGCTGAGCACGTCATTTGCAATCCAAAATTCCTGTGGCGAACAAGCATTAGCCCGGTACTTCTGTCGTCCAATGCCTGGCTCACATATCGATGTACCCACCGTCCGCTGAGACAAATTGGCGGGGAAGGTGCAGTACGGTGAGCGCCCACCTGTGGAACCCTCTGCCGCACCTGCCCATACTCCGCGCATCGGCTCAATTGCCGCAACTGCAACCCAGAACTGGTCACAAATTTTTTAGACAGGGAAGGAGCCAACAACCACAACCACAACCCGCAAAATCCATCCACCAGGCGCCGCTTCGCGAGACACGAAAAGGCGGTCGGCAAGCAGCAGTCAATTGCAACCAATATCACAGTATTCGCAATTGCTTCACGAGCACGCCTTGCAGCACAGCAGCTTTTTTTTTGTTGCCCTTCCCGCACATATTTCCCTCCCTAGCCACTCGAATAGGTCGTCGCTTTTTTTCCGGCTGCCGTCGTTCGCCCCTTCCCCTCTTTCTTTCACTTCGCTCTTTCCTCCCTCCCGGATCTGTCCTAAGCCCGTTCGTCAAAAGAAACTCCAATTTCTCTTCACCATCTCCCAGCAATTGCTCAATTGCTCAATTGCTTCCTTTCTCCTACACCGCCGAACAACACCTCGCCGATCGTCTTATCGTCTGCCATTGGGGCATCGACCTTTTTGCGCTCCGTCTCCGCTCTGCTCGCTCGACCCGCACCGTCAGTGACTCCCGTGAGTCACGCGAGTCCGCGTTTCAACAAGAAGGAAAAGACTTAAAGACGTCCTTCTTCCACCTCTTTTTTTCGATTTCTTCCACCTCCACAGACTTTTTCCAATACCCTCCCATCCACCCCCCTCCACCATGGCCGAAAAGCCCGTCTCCAAGGTGCTGTCCCGCGTCGACCTGGACGGCCACAACCTGCCGCCCTCGCCCGCGCCCTCCAGCCCGTCCAACGGCCGCCGACGCTATGCCCTCGCCACGGAGCTCGTCTACACCGAGACCAAGGACCAGCACGGCGCCTCCAGCATCCCCATCTACCAGTCTGCCACCTTCAAGCAGACCTCCGCCGGCGGCGGCGGCGAGTACGACTACACTCGCTCCGGCAACCCCACCCGCACCCACCTCGAGCGCCACATGGCCAAGATCATGAACGCCAACCGTGCGCTCGCCGTCGGCTCCGGCATGGGCGCGCTGGACGTGATCACTCGCCTGCTGTCGCCCGGCGACGAGGTCATCACCGGTGACGACCTGTACGGTGGCACCAACCGCTTGTTGACGTACCTGGCGCGCAAGCAGAACATTGTCGTGCACCACGTCGACACGACTGATGTTGCGTCTGCCGTGGCGCTCGTCTCCGACAAGACCGCCATGATTTTGTTGGAAACGCCGACGAACCCCCTCATCAAGATCGTCGACATCCCGTCCATTGCCAAGGCCGCGCACGCCGCCAACCCGCGCGCGCTCGTTGTCGTCGACAACACCATGCTGTCGCCCATGCTGGCGAACCCGCTCGACATGGGCGCCGACATCACCTACGAGTCCGGTACCAAGTACCTGTCGGGCCACCACGACATCATGGCCGGTGTCATTGCCTGCAACGACGCCAAGCTCGGCGACGAGCTGTACTTTATGATCAACTCGACCGGTTGTGGGTTAGCGCCCAACGACTCGTTCTTGCTCATGCGCGGCGTCAAGACGCTGGCCATTCGCATGGAAAAACAACAAACCAACGCCCAGACGATTGCCGAGTTCTTGGAGGGCCACGGCTTCCGCGTGCGCTACCCGGGCCTCAAGTCGCACCCGCAGTACGACCTGCACTGGTCCATGGCGCGCGGCGCGGGTGCCGTGCTGTCCTTTGAGACGGGCGACCCGGCGCTGTCGGAGCGCATCGTCGAGGCGACGCGCCTGTGGGGCATCAGTGTCAGCTTCGGTTGCGTCAACAGCCTCATCAGCATGCCGTGCCAGATGAGCCACGCGAGCATCGACGCCAAGACGCGCCAGGAGCGCCAGATGCCCGAGGACATTATCCGGCTGTGTGTCGGCATCGAAGACGTCAACGACCTGATTGACGATCTGCAGCGTGCGGTATGTGCTCTCCCCCCTCCCCTATTTATCACTTGAAGATCAGCTCGCTAACTGCCAACAGCTTGTGCAAGCGGGCGCGGTCACCCTGTCCATTGACGGTTTCCAGGCAAACGAGGCTGCTCCTACGCAGGCATAAAAAACGGCTCTCTTTTGCATTTGCTGCCATGTTCTATTATTGTCGAGGCTTTCTAGCCCATATTTTCATTTACGTTTTGCTTCTATATTCTGGGTTTTCACTTTGTGGGCGTTTTTTCTGGCGAATTCGGAATTTTCATTGTCATCGTATTGCATTTTTACTACCATATCATACTACCAAAAAAGTCATTTGACGGTTTTCTACCACATCACTTTCTTTGTCTCGCATGGGCTATTCTTTTCAAAATAATAATAGAAGAGATAAACATTAATGACTAGATGCTATGCCGTGCTGGCCCGTGTTGGCTGTCTTCTCTCCCCGCTGCCTTTTGGTAGATGTACTTTTCTCTTCCCGTTTCCTCTCATCCAAAAGCAGCCAGCGGTAACAACACGTCCAATTATGTACATATATGTAATGTATACAAAATTATGAGAGACAAGGAGAGAGAGAGCATCTGATCGCGTCTCTCTGAATTCTTGTCGCCCTCTAACCCTCCCTTTCGTTAGGCAGGATTTTGGTCCTCCTCGCACCAAATTCTCCCTTTTCTTTCTTTGTATGTCCCATGCTTGGATATAAAAGAACGAGACAAAGACAAAGACCAAAAACAAAATAACAAAAAAATATAAAATGTGAAAAGAACAAATGTAGTATAAGAAGCGGCCGGATGACAATAGACGACAGCAAGAAATATCGGAAATGAGCGCCGCGATAGAAGGCAAAAGACAGACGAAGGTGAGAGTAGGTGATGTGTGGTAATAGGTGGAGAGGGTGAGTCCTGTCGTCATTTTGTGTCTTCTACACTCGTTTCCGTTCCTTATATCATCGTTCAAACAGGAGACCGGATGAGAAAACAATTAAAGCGAAGAAACGCCAATGCGCCAGTCCACCGAGAAAGAGAAAAGAAAATGAATAGGTATCTCCTTTTTGTATCTGACTGTGGACAGATTCAAAGGAGATATATTAACAAAGCCGGCAATAAGGAAAAAGGTAATAAAAATGGAGTATAACGACCGCCATATGCAATACACGAGAACGGGGGTAATAAAAAGGAAAAGAGAACATAATGAAGACGACTGTAGAAAGGAGAAACCGGAAATGCTCGCAGTAGAAAATATGGAGAAACACAGTTCAAATGCAGCAGTCCCCAGGACACCACGCGCGCTCTGGATGCAGAACAAAACTCGCAGACTCAACCCGTGATGAACAGCTGCTATTGAAGCGTAACCAATCCAGCGGATAGAGAATGAGGAGGGAGAGGTATGAAGGAAGGCGACGTAAGGGGATGTGAGCGTAGCGCTTAGGAAAGATCCGCAATGTGAAAAGAAAAAGCAAAAAAGTCGTAGAGAACAAAGCAAACGCCGAGGCCAGTGTTATGGCGATTTGCCTTGTTTTCTGTCGGTGGTCCCGTTCTCGAAGAGGTCGGTCAGCACCGCTCCAGACCAGACATCCGAATCACCCGTCGAGTGCACCGTCACCAGCCAGGCCACAACAATATTAACGAGGTAGTGAATCATGTAGGCGTACGATACACCGTACACGGCGGCGGCGACGGCGACGCCAAAGAGCAAGAAGCTCACGACGTACTTTAACCGCGTGGTCACACGAGGCACCATTCTGCCCGTTGTGAGGGTCTCGACCAGGACAATGAACGGCATGATGGATAGCACGTTGTGGTGTGACGAGAACGGTGTCAACCAGTGGACAGCCAGATTCCGAATCCAGACGGCCAGAATCGGCAGGTTGATAGGAAGAATCCACAGCATGAGGATGAGGATGGAGTGGACGTAGTTGTAAAAGTTGTAATTGACCGTCGACCGGAGATCAGATGCTACGCGGAGGGCCCGCACCGTGGTGGCAATCTGGACGAGACAGGCAACCAGGTAAGCGAACTGGTAGGGGATGACCGTGGACACAAGGAACAGCAGCACGGCCGTCGTAATCACGCGACGCCGCGGCGTTGACTGAATAAAGGCCGGCGAGAAGTACTGCTGCGACTGCAGTTGGTGTGGAGCCGTCTGCAGCTGTTGCTGCTGGAGCTGGTCTGCCGCGTGAGCCAAGTGTTGGGGCGCCCGTCGACGATCGTCGTGACGCACCCAGCCGGGGCGGGACACGGCGAGGCTCAAGGCGAGGCCAAGGACATGCGTCAAGGCAAGAGCGGCGTAATTGATGGCGGTGCACACACCAATGCAGATGACGCTGATCAGGGGGATGAGGAGCCAGTAGAATGGATCCTGGGTGCCCACGAGAAGGTCGTTCTTGTGGAAGTCCACGGCCACCTCAGTGGCGTTCCGCCAGTTCCAAAAGCTGGCGGATGGCTCATTGGCCTGAGGGCCTCCGATAGACATGGAGAAAACGGTCAAAGCCGCCACAACAACCGGGATAGACTTGCGGAGGCAGAGGTCCAGACTCTCAGAGAAGGTGATGAAGACGCCAGTCTCGTCGTAAATCCGGAACTGCTTCTGCAGAACGAGGGCAACAATTAGGACAGGGAAGGCGGCAAATACTGTCCGGTATCGCATGTACAGCTTGCCCATGCTGCCCATAACATCGACCGTAAGACGCACTTGGATGCTGGAGTTGCAGGTCGGGTCGGTCCAGAACTGGAAGCTTAGGCCCTCTTCGGACGCGGCACGCCGGGTGAGTGGTGGAGGCATGTAGGGTGCAATGCCGTGCACGCTGACACTGGCTTGGCGCGCGTTGACGTAGTACTTGGACTCAAAGGGCTCGGACAAATACTGGCGCACCAGCGGCGTGAAGACCTCCGCCTCTTCGCCACAAACTTGGTTGCCAATCTCAAGGTGGTAAGCTAGGAGGCTGGACTGGAGCGAAGAAATCTTGACTTCGGTGACCATGGGACGGATGGCGGGAAGACGGAACTTGAGGCCAAATGCGAGCAGGCTGCTCAGGCTGGTTTCGCGCGTGCGGTGCGACTGGGAGTTGTCGCTGAATTCCGCAATAAGGAAGCCGGGGGAGTGCGCCGTGGCTTTGTCGATCACGGCCACGAACTGGTGCTCGGCAATATGCTCGATATCGTACTGAAGGTACGAGAAGGGGCTCGTTTCGCGCTCTTCGCCGAGGGTGAAGGGGTAACGGGACGAGCGCCTTGAGGCGGGCAGGACGATGACATCCGAAGCGGCGTTCTTGCACGCAAGACGCGTCGAACCAGTGCTTTCACCCGACAGGTCCATCTTGATGGGGAACACGCCGGCCTGACCGGACTGCAGTGGGAAGACGCTGCAGAACAGAACCTCCAGCTTACCCGCATCGCCGGGTTTGTCGAGCTGCTGGTCCGTGAGCAGGGTGAAGCGCTTGCCGACGGGCGATCCCGGCGGCGGGATGGGCAGGAGGTGGGCCTTGAGGCGCGGCGAGTCGCCAAAGCTGCGCAGGACAAGACGCTCGCCCTGGGCAATGATGGCATTCGAGTTGTCCTCGAGGGTTAGGAGGGTCGTGGGCTCCTTAGACGGCACATCCCTCTCAGCAATGGACTCCATGCCGGTAAGGAAGTGCTTTTTGAACACCCGCATGCGCTCGGCGCGCGGCTTTGTCTGCGTCGCGCGGTGGACATCGACAACGTCGTACAGAGCGCGGGAGATGACCTTGCGGAACTGGTCGCACCACAGAATGGCCTGGTGGTCCATGCTGGTCCAGACATTGGGGATCGTCGTGGTGAAGACGGTAAAACCGTGGGTGTCCGGGACGAGGGACTCGAGGCTCGCATAGTCGGAGGGGACAACGGTGTCGAGGCCACCGCCGGCAATGGACACGAGCGTCACATGCCACAGGGGGTTGTTGTTGGCCCACTGCTGCGAGTAGGCGCGGCGCCAGTAGTCGTTGATGTCGTCGTAGATCTTGACAATCTCGCCGTCAAAAGTCACGGGTGGCCGTGCGTGGGGCGCCGAGAGGGTGACAATGGTGTTGATCGAGTTGGACTGGTAGTTGGGCATGATGAGCATGGTGCGGGCCACGACGCCACCCATGGAGTGGCCGAGGATGATGACGGAGGTAGGGTCGGGGATGTCGGAGTCGCGGACCGACATGCGCGGGTCGAGGTAGAGGGAGAGGATGTAGCGGATGGCTTCGTTGAGGTATTCGGCCTGGTCCAACAGCGTCTGGCCGTGGAAGGCCGTGATGTCCTCGTTAAAGTCGACGGTGAAGAAGTCGAGGCTGCGTGCGCCGCCGCGAATGGCGGCCTCGTTGTGCTGCACGACGTCGTGAAAGTAGTTTGCGGCCTCGGCGGCGATGGGGCGGACCTGCTTGTAGCTGCCGGCGTTGCCTGGGATAAAGAGGACGGGAATGCCCTTGAGCTGAGTGTGTGTGTTAGCAGTCATGTAGCTTGAAGCCCTGCGATCCCGGGAGAACGTACCTTGGTCTCGTCGTCGACACCCTGCTCCCGATATAAATACAGAGAGTATTTGCTCGCAAATCGTGTGTGCTCCGTGTCGAACTCGCTGAGGTGCGCGTACGACGGCCGCATATAGGACATGCGGCAGCCCTTGGGGTCCAGGTCCAGCTGTCGCGTGACAAACGACCTGAGGATGAGGCCCAACAGCACGGCGCCGAGCAGCGAGGCTGACAGCGTCAGGAAGGTTATGGCCCATGGACTACGTGCGCGTGGCGGCCGGCGGACGAGTGGCCGCTCGGGCCGCGGCGACTTCTCCATGATGGGCGGGGGGATGACGTTCACCGCAGAGGCGATGGCGTACTTGGGCGCAGGAGAATCAAAGCCGGTGATTCCGTTGCTGTTGCCGTTGCTCCGATAGGCGATTCCGCTACTGCCGCTGGCGCGGCTTCCGTCGTCCTCGTCGAGATGGCTTGTGGCGCCGCGGGCGGGCGCATTGCCTGGCGAGGCGAGCAAGGGGGTCGGGGCGGCCAGGGCCACGGCCGACGCAGAGGTCGAGGCAGCGGTCGAGACCGCAGGAGGGGGAGAGAAGGAGAGCGCGGGCGAGGCGGATGTGGGTGATCGCCGGGTCGCAGAGGCAGACAGGACGGTGGCTGGAGGTGAGAAGGGGATTATGGGCGCCAGGCGAGCCAGGCCATTCCGCGTCTGCGCGTCGCGGTGGGCGGAGGGGGTGGAAGAGGTAGAGGCGCCGTTTCGCCTGCTTCGGGCGGACGACTGTCGCGAATCGAGGCTGGCCCTGGGCGTTGTTGTTGTCGAAGGCGAGGATGAGGCCGATTTCGAATTCGAAGCTGAAGATGGGCCTGGGCTTGACGGCGATTGTCTCAATGCGTGTGGGAGCGGGTCCAGCGCAGGCAATGCGTGTCTCGGATGGCTGCTCTGGGGAGGGTCGACGCCGGTCGGGACGCCTGGGGCCACGGGCGAGGCGCTGGAGCTCGGAATGGGAGTCGTCGTCCTGCTGGTCTTGGAGGCTGCTATGGGCGAGCTTGGTGATGCCGGGGCCGCACCATTGGACGTTCTGGCGGCGGAATTGTCACCGGCAGAGAAGCCAGAGGCAGGCTTCTGCATCCCAGGGGGTGGACCTGCAACTCCCGGTCGGTTTGGCTGGCCGCCGTGGGTGGGTGTGTCGATGGGGGGAGGGCGAGGAATGGGCGGCGCTGAGCGATGTGGCCGGGGCGGATTCGAGAGAAAGGGAGAAAAGAGGAAAGGGAGAGAAGAGAAGGGAGAGGCAGCAAAAGAAGCGGAGCGGGAGAAAGGGAAGGGGGGACAAGACGAGAAACACACAGAAACAGAAACACACTCTCGAAGAAAGAAGGAACGAAACAAAAGACGAAAGGAGGGAAAGAACCAAAATGGGGGAAATGGCGGAGGGAAGGAGCGACAGGGAGTGACAGGGAGCGACGAGAAACGGCGGACTTGTCGACCAGCGAGGTACGCTGGACGAAAAGAGAAAAAAAAAGTGAAATTTACAAGGAAGGCGCGAGGATCTCGCGCTGCTGGGCGCCCTGGTACACTGTATTACTCTACGACGTATCTTACAGTTCTCCTGACACAAAGAAAGTCGAGCTATTGGGAGCGCTGGAGGGTGACGGCGGCCGCGCTTCGGATTTGGCGGGCGAGCGAGCGACAGGGAAGGAACGAGGTAATACCACCGACGCGTGGATAGTGTGCTGCTGGTCCCCCGTGCAGTCGCAGCAGGAGGGGGTCTCCAGGAGATTAAAAGTAGCGCCTTCCCGTTTTGAGCCAACGTGCTGGCTGGGGCAGCAGTGACCGAGGGACCCAAGAACATGCTCTGCAATACTTCGTATTACTCTGTATCTTGTTCCAAACTCCGTATGTCGTACTCAGTAGTGCATCTTCAGCAGCAGGTGCCTCGCTCGCGCCTACCCTGCCGGGAAGGCCCTGGCGGCGGTCGAAACAAACATCCTGGTGCAATTGCGCTCGTCCGGGGCGTATTGTTCATGGCAGCAGGGCAGGAGCATTATTTTCTCACGACCTGCACCTGCCCCGGACGGCAATCGCAATGGCGGTCCAAGGCAGGCGCGCAGATTGTGCAATTGGCAGGAGCCGCCCATGGCTGCATCTTCACTGCCTTCCTAAATGGTGTCAGTGGGCAGTGGAGCACCAAAAAAGGCAAAAAGTTTAGTCGCTTCTTGCTTTGTGCTTCTTTTCTTTTAGCTTTTTTCACTTTCTTGCTAACTCGCCTTCTTTGGGGTTTTTCCTCTTTTTCCTCTTTGTACCGCCGACATTTTTGCCTCATGCTGCGTCGTTCCGCGCTCGCAATCCGACTGCTTTTTCGACCGGTCTCGACCGTCAGCCACGAAGCATGCGCTAAAGGTTAGGAAGAGGCCGAAAGAGACAAAAAAAGAAAGAAAAGGGGGCGTTGACCGTGCTCGAAGACGCCGCCGTTTGACCGTTTCGAGGTCAAATGCGCCACGACCACGACGACTGATGACGACGGCGATGCAAAGCCGACTCCCAAACTGGACCCAAGGGCACCTTGCCTACGCTACTGCACGTCTCACGCCTGCAGGTTGCTGCTTTCGTTTCGGCCCTCTCAGGCCCAGGGGGCCGCGATCGGGTGGCTGGCCTCTGATGGGCTCTGGTTCGGATGGTGGCAGCGTCTGAACGTGGGTGGGAGAGTCGCATTGTCCTGCTCTCAGCGCCCAATGGCAGTGCTTGCATACTGGCTGAGTGCTTGGCCAGGGGCGCTTTTTGGTGCGTTTCGGTTAGTCCCTAAAACTCTGGTGGCAATGTTCTAATTTTTTATCCAGTTTTTTTTTACTCCGTAAATACTGGCTTTCATGCTAACGTTTTTCTTCTTTTTATAGTTCTGCTTTTTCGTCTTCCCTAGCCTTCAGTGGAAAAACCTCGGGCCCAGTCTCGTCGTCTTTGTTGGTTCATCGCCCTCGACTCCAGCCACCCCTCGCTCTTTGTGGACAGCTTCTTGGCTGCCGGCGGCTGGTCTGTCCAACACTCAGCTTCTGGCGTTCTTGGTTGTCGTTCGACTCGTGGGTGTGACAAGGCTGGGGCTGGGGATACAAGATACAACAAGTGATTACGCGGCCAAGCACGCTCGCGACGGACAAGGTTAAAATGAAGCTTCGTGGAGTAGCGTGGGCGTCAAAAAGTCAAAAAGATCTAGAGCTCTCGTTGCATATCTCAGTCGGTCCCTCTGCTGTCGTCACCATCTGTCGTTCGGCGCACCAGGCTCAGCCAGGGCATTGCGTGCTCCGTGGCTTATTGACCACTGCACCCCTTGTCTGCCGAGTTCTGGGTGGTTTGATAATACTACTTCAGCTGCAACGCCTTGCATACACGACGTTCCTTGAAACGGAGGCAGTCAATTTACGCCTTGTCGCTCTCCTTTGCTCGTTTTCGCTCTTGTTTGCTCTGTTGGTGGCTTTCTTGACATGTTGATATGTCTTGGATCTGCCTGCCTCGCCGTCCCGCCTTCCCTCGCCCTCATCTGCTGCTAAACAGCAGAGATGACACGCTCGAACATGCAGCACGGGACGGGCTTTACCAACCGCTTCTAGCTGCCGCCTATCGAAGCTCAGGCAGCTTGCTCCGGCTTGGCACAGTATTTTGATAAGAGGCCAGAGGCACCAGAAGGCTTGTGCATCACCAATCTCGAAACGATCTAGCACGCTGCAACAAGGCACATGACAACCCCTGCCACGATCCTCTGTGCATCTCCGATAAGACTAGCAGGACGACATCAGCAGCATGATTTTTTTTTCGAGATCGAGATGTTTTTCTACCTCCGTAAAAACAAGAAGCAAGAAGCTTCGTTGTGGGGGCGATGGAGTATCGACCTGTTCGACGGCCTCGCCTACAGTCTCAAGGCTCGGGACGGCTGGAAAATGCAAGTTTGTCGAACGGAAATCTCCATGCGTGCGGGCAAAAGGCTCAAGGGCCGATATTGACGCCAGCCTTGGCTGCCCGTCCAGCCCAATACTAGCACAAGAAGGAAAGTATTTATCGAGCAGCCTCGAAGTGTGTGCACGTTCTCGCACATCATTGAGGTCCGTCCGGTCCAGCACGCCAGAGAATGGCACGATGCCTGGACTGGGTTCGTGGGAAACGCCTCAACCCGCCAGCCCGCCTGAAATCCCAGACTACTGCACGAACATGCACGAGAAAGCTCTAATCACAGACTTGTCAACGTCATCACTTGCTAGCCCCCGCCGACGGTAGCATCCAATAGTGCCATGCCCCTGCTTGTGCCATTCCATCTGGCCTTGACAATCTTCGATATCTCGCGACCTTTCCAGCGCCTCTCCATGCGGCACAGCGACCAACCACCTGCCGAGCCTGCCTCGTTACAGACCAAGAAATCAGCAGGTCCTAACCAACTTTCTTGACAAACGCCTCACCTGCATGACTTTATTCTATTTCTCGGCCGCTGCACTCTCTGCAAAAACCTGTTATCAAGCCACACCACCCTCTGCTCCTCTCGCTCCTTCACCCACGCAGCTAGGCAAGAAGCCGCCGATCGTCGAAAACGGGACATGAGCTATCCCGGCTGCAGCAACGATTGGATGGCGACGGGTGGCACTTGTGGCTAAACCAATTGCGCCCATGGTTTGCAAATACGACGTACGCCGCAACGGTGGCTGGATCCACGATATTTCCAAGAGGAGGACAAGCTCCGCGCAAACGGCCAACCAAAGCAGCGAAGAACACAAAAAGAAGCGAGAAACAAAGACGAAGAAAACGAAACGGAACCTGAGGACAAGGTGAAAAGTCGCACCGTTATTAATTGTGATGGGCAAGGATTTAATCCCGCACGTCCCGCCGCAATAGTGCGCATTTGGACGGATTGCAACTTGCAGGGGCAAGCAGAAAGTTGTCAGGCCAACTTTTCGTCCTGGGGTCTGTCGGCTTGCTCGCGCTCGACTCGTCCATTGAAACACCGTCCAGGGTGAAAGAGTACCTGCAAATTATATGTGGATCCCACTATCGCAGAAGTAGCCCGCCTGTCCCCGCATTGGCTGGGCTGACCATCGCTGCCAAATTAAATCGAGATCTGACACCAGGCAGAACAGCGCTGTTTCCATTCTGTTCTTGTGCGTACCATCGGATGAAGCAGTTCGAAACCAATTTCCTCTCTGACAGCCGTTACAGGAAGGGCCTTGGCAACTGCCCAGGGCGAACGGCGCTGAACAATCACTGTTGGCGTTGGCTTGGGGTCACGTGCCGGCTGTTGGCTGCCCAAAATCCAGGGACGCGAAATTGCACCCCTATTGTCAGTGTTAGTCATCGGGGTCATCGCTAGTCTCAGTTGGGCAATCGCTGACGGTTTCTCGAAGCCGCCTGTAATTATGGGGA
The DNA here is from genome assembly GCA_021397985.1 of Sporothrix dimorphospora. NCBI lineage: Eukaryota > Fungi > Ascomycota > Sordariomycetes > Ophiostomatales > Ophiostomataceae > Sporothrix > Sporothrix dimorphospora. The sequence continues at coordinate 435,138 of WOUA01000021.1, forward strand.
GCAGTTGGAGTTGCTGTGACGCTGGCGGGGCAGTCCATTAACAGCCGCAGACGCGACGCGTTTTGGAGACAAGGCTGACCAAACGTCGAAAGTCTCAACGTCGCCACGGCAGCTGTGACGACACGGGCACTTTGCGCATTCCGAAGCCGCCTATACTGAGTACACGATCAGTGCGTTTGCAACGTCACATCTAGCCCAGTAAACAGCCAACTTCCGAATTCAGAAGCACATTGCACCTCCCTACGAGCTCGAATATGATTCTGTCTTGTCCGATCTGATCGATAGCAATGATGGCGGCAGCGTCGGCAGCAGCGTCGGCGGCGGCCGTGACGATCAAGGCAATCGATGCCTCGGCTGTATGTTGCTCTCTCAAGTCCTCTGTATCCCCACCATCCTAACTCGAGATTCACCTGCTAACAATCCCCGCCGAACAGGTCCACCGCATCCAGTCCGGCCAGGTCATTGTCAACCTGTGCTCCGTCGCCAAGGAGCTGGTCGAGAACAGCCTCGACGCCGGCGCTACGAGCATCGAAGTCCGCTTCAAGAACCAGGGGCTCGACGCCATTGAGGTCCAGGACAACGGCTCCGGCATCGCGCCCCACAACTATGCCAACCTCGCGCTCAAGCACTACACCTCCAAGCTCGCCACCTTTGACGACCTCGACACCCTCCAGACCTTTGGCTTCCGCGGCGAGGCCCTCTCGTCGCTGTGCGCGCTCTCGCGTTTTGCGGTCACGACATGTGTGGCAGCCGACGTCCCAAAAGGTACGCGGCTCGAGTTTGAGACGTCGGGCCGGCTGGGGCCGACAAGCGTCGTAGCCGCGCAAAGGGGCACCACCGTCTCCGTGGAGAACCTGTTCTGGAACCTGCCCGTGCGCCGGCGCGAACTTGAGCGCAACATCAAGCGCGAGTGGGCCAAGGTCATTGGCCTGCTGAACCAGTATGCGTGCATCCAGACGGGCGTCAAGTTCACCGTGTCGCAGCAGCCCAGCAAGGGCAAGAAGGTGGTGCTGTTCTCGACCAAGGGCAACGCCGCTACGCGCGACAACATTATCAATGTCTTTGGCGCCAAGACCATGGGCGCGCTGCTCGCGCTGGACCTGACCCTGGAGATGGCCGTCACCAAGTCTCAGTGGGCGGCGACAACAACTGACGCGGGCACGTCATCCACAAACGAAGTCCATGTGCGCGGCTACGTCTCGCGGCCGGCGCACGGCCAGGGCCGGCAGACGCCCGACCGGCAAATGTTCTATGTCAACGGCCGGCCTTGCAAGCTGCCGCAGTTTGCGCAGCTCTTTGGCGAGGTCTATCGCTCGTACAACAGCGGCCAGTCGCCCTTTATCTTTGCCGACATCCAGCTCGACACCCATTTGTACGACGTCAACGTCAGTCCGGACAAGCAGACCATCCTGCTGCACGACCAAGGCCGCATGCTGGACACGCTGCGCGAGTCGCTCATTGAGCTGTTTGAGAAGCAGGACATTACCGTGCCCATCTCACAGCTGGCGTCGCATAAGCTGACTGCCTTTAAGAAAGCAGTAGCGCCGCCCCCGACGCCTTCTTCTGCTGTTGCTATTCCGAGCGCAAACGACCGAACGGGCAGTGTGACTCCTGGGCCACCGTCGTCGTCTGCTGTGAAAGGATCAGTTAGGGGTGCGCCTGCAAAGGACACGTCTGAAGACAGTGATGAGAAGGCGCCTTCACGAGATCGCGGCGCTACAACTGCTGCCGAGAGCGCTCGTGGACAAGAGGCCGAGGTAAACGGCGCTACAGAAGACGTCTCAGACGAACTAATAGAGGACGAAGAGGAGGTATCTTCGTCTCTGCCCACGCTAACACAGCGGCGAACACGAGGTGACACTGCAAATGTAGCAATCTACCCTGGGCCGCGCAAGCGGCTGTCCGATGAAATCGCAACGGTGACTGTTGGAGATGCAACTATCTCCACGCCAGTCTTGTCCAGCTCGAGCGCAAAGCGACAAAGAATCACTGCCAACAGCACCGCACAAGACAGCCGGCCTGTGTCCACGTCGGACGAGGCCAAAGTCCAAAAGAAGAAGCGGGCAAAGGCACCATTGCCTTCATTTGGAGGCCGCTTAACGCAAATGTTTTCTGCTGCAAGACGCCCATCCCACGATGCGGAGGACGACGAAGAGGTTGATGAAGATGAAGAGGAGGAAGGGGAAGAGGACGACGAAGAAGAAGCCATCAGCGAAGATGGCGACGAAGAGAGGAGCTCTCGAGAAGAGAGTCTCGAAGACGAGCGTCAACACACAGACAACGAGGTAGACATGGGTGAACGGGCCGATATAGAGGCCAAAGATGAAGAGTTTGAAGAAGATCTCGATCAAGAAATATTCAGCGAAGACGACGGCGGCAAAGATCCGGTCGAGGCAGAGGACGACAACGACCATATGCCAAGCGCATCACCCATGGAGGGCGTATTACAAGAGGAAGAAACATCAGACGAGCACGAGCCCGTGGATGAAGGCGACGACGCCGAGCGCAATGCCATCAAGAACGAAGAGGAAGCGGTGGCTGAGGAGGAAGCCGAACAGAGCGACGAGGGCGAGGATGAAACCGCTCCAAATGACGATAACGGCCACCCGAGTACAACGACAGAGGCGCGTGAATACACCGACGAAGAAAAACGTAGTCGCTTGTTTTTGAAAGCAGGGGGGTCCAAGAAGCGACACGAGACCCTTCAGCTCGTCCAAGTCCTCAAAGCCAATGAAGACCTGGTTAGAAAACAGGCGGTATCGTGGCACACGGCGTGTTCCGAGAAGGGGGAAGAAAGCGACACAAGCAGAGACCAAACCGGAAAGGGCGACGACGACGGCGATGAATACCGGCCCGATACGAGCGGCGGGCTGGATGATACCGAGGCCGTCGCCGAGGCCAAACTAGCTTTAACCATTGTCAAGACCGATTTTGCCAAGATGCGCATCATCGGACAGTTCAACCTGGGCTTTATCCTTGCCGTCCGCGAGGCGTCCCGAAAGGGGGTGCAGGCCGACGACAGTGATGACGATGATGACGAAGAAGAAAAAGGAGGCGCGCCAAAGCTCGACGACGAGCTCTTCATTATTGACCAGCACGCCTCGGACGAAAAGTACAACTTTGAGCGCCTGCAGGCCAGCACCGTCGTCCAGTCGCAGCGCCTCGTCCAGCCCAAACGCCTCGAGCTCACCGCCGTCGAAGAAGAAATCGTCCTTGAGCACCTGCCCGCCCTCGCCGCCAACGGTTTTGTCATTGACGCTGTCTTGGATGGATCCGAGCCTGTGGGCAGCCGCTGCCGTCTACGCACACTCCCCCTCAGCCGCGAGACGACGTTTGACCTGACGGACCTCGAGGAGCTCATTGCGCTGCTAGGCGACCATGGCGACAGCCACGGCCATGATTTTGGTGGAGAAGGCGTGGCTGGCAGCCAGCTGACAGCCGTGCCGCGGCCGGCCAAGGTGCGCAAGATGTTTGCGATGCGCGCGTGCCGCAGCAGCATTATGGTCGGCAAGGCGCTGTCTCGGCGGCAGATGGCATCGGTGCTGGCGCACATGGGCGAGATGGACAAGCCGTGGAACTGCCCGCACGGGCGGCCGACGATGCGACACCTGTGCAGCCTGGGCGCCGCATGGGATAAAAACGGTCGCACATGGGGCGACGTTGCCGACGACGACTTGGAACGGGGCGACGGGCAGGCCGTCCGCAGCGCCGACTGGTCCCGGTTTCTCAAAAGGAGGAAACGAGCCGCGAAAGCGTGACAGGCCTAATATTTGGACACAAACATTCATTTGATCTTTAGCCAGCGTTGGGTCAACGGGCTACCTTTTATTTTGAAATAATTTGGATGTGCGAGAACAAGGGATTACGACATAATTAGGACACGTGGAACTCCAAAAGTGGTTGTTGGCTACAACGTAGTATTATTCTACCTAAGAGCGAGTCCAAAGTGGACGATGAAAACAAAAATAAATCAAAACAAAAAACTGCAAAACCAAATAAACGCCGTTTGACATGTGAGATGATATACCGACAGCCGCTGAACACGCTTTACATATGAAATCCTTTCCGTCGCTTTCTCAAGTCGATCCAATTTGACACTTCCCAAGACCAGAAATACAAAGGACGTCGGACATCATCAACACGTCGTCGTATGAATAGATTATTAGTGAAAGGGAAGAGAAATTACCGTTCCCCTCTAGCTCAGTTGTTCAACGTGCTGTACCGAGAGTAGGCCCGGCCTTCCTCGGCAATCTTACCGCTCACGTTCCGCCGGCCAAACGTATTGGACACGGCACCGTTGTTATCGCCGTAGTACAGGTACCGGTCGCTGCCCAAGTCGTAGTCGTTGCCACTGGAGACCTGCCGTGTACCCGGGCTACCAGCCGGCAGATCTTCGCCCACAATAATCGGCGGCGTAGCCGACTTCAGTTGGCCATAGGGCTTGCTATAAAAGTCGTCTTCCTTCTGCACGCTGCTCTGGCGACTGCGCGGGGCCCATGTCCACCGCTTCGTCGGCGTGCGCGAAATCTTTGGGCCCGACATCTGCTGAGGTTCTTGTGGAGAGAGTTTGCCGTTTGTTAGACCCCGTCCGGTGTTCTTGGAAGGACTGTTGCTGCCGGCCTTGGCGATGCTGGTACCCATTGCGTCGGCAATGTCGACCGTGTATCCACCGCTGACACGGCGATCGTTGATAGGCACCTCCCCAAGAACATTGCCGTTGTACGTGGTGCTCGTGTGGACCGACGAAGTCATGGACGGAGCAACAGACGTAGGGCGGTTGTTGTTGTCGCGGCTCTGGCCTGGCCGATGGAACGGTGTCTTCGTGCGCTGGGGCATCGGGTTGGAGCGGAGCGGGTTCGGGTGGTTAGGATCATTGACGTCGTCGTAGTTGTAGTCATCGTACCGGCCGTTCTCGTCATTGTCGTCGTCGTCAATAGCGTGGCGGTGCACAGTATCGGTGTCAGACGCCTCGCCATCCGACTCCCGGAAATCGTACGCCTGGCTGACGACCTCATAGTTTCGCCGTTTGCCAGAGGCATTCAGGACCATCGTATTAAGAGCCTGGTTGCGCTGTTGCGTGCGGTTTACCATGGAATCCGTCGTTTGCCATGTCTCCGTGAACTTTCCAGGGTGGCCACCGTTAGCGCTGTCGCTGATGCCCAGACCGGCCGGGGAGTTGGAGCTGTTGGGCGTGCCCGAGTTGGGGCGACTGCTCGGGCGGCCGCTGTGGTAGCTGAGACGGGAGGCGGGCGAGTTCGAGTAACCACCGTCGTTGAGCGGGATCTCGGCGTAAGCACCGCGGCCGCTGTTCGGCGTGTTCACCATCGAGGAGCGCTTCAGATTGGCCAGAGAGCTGCGTGCTGAGTTCGACGAGGGGCTGTTCTGGCTGGGCAGAGTGAGACGCGGGTCGCGGGACTGGATGCTCGCCTGGGAGCCCGTCCGTGTGTGCAAGAAGGGGACCGAAGGCGGGCGGCTGAGCAGGCCCTTGTCATTGTCGAGGCTGTACAGCGACTCAAACGTGTCGGCCGTGGCAATGGAGGACTTGTTGCGTGCATGCTGCCGCTTCTGCTCCTCTTTCAACTGCTTCTGCTGGCGCTTCTTCGACCGTGTCGTGTAGCGGTCCTCGAGCGGGTTCATGTCAGGTGGCATCTGAGCTATCTGGCGGAACTTGAGCGCCAGCCAGAAGGACACAACAAGCGAAAATCCGTGCAGACCACCGGAGCCGATCAGAGTGTAGTAAAAGGATGTGATCAGGTACGGTACAACAGACTGGTCCGTGAGGAGTGTCGTCCAGTCGGCGCTGTTGTTGTGGGCGGCCATGGCGCCGTAGGCATACAAGGGAAGAACGGAGAGGTCGGAGAAGGCAGCAAAGACTTGGTAGGCGCCCGACGATGCCGGGGTCCGGTAGCCGGCGGGCTTGGAGTGGTGGTAGACGCCATAGGCACTGTGAGCAATGACGAAGCCAGCCTGATCTGTTAGAAAGAGTGCGTAACGAACAATAAAGCGGAAAGTAGACTTACGGTGATGCGGAGAACCCAGGTCGTAATGCCCGGCATGCCGGTGATGAGGATCACGAGAACCAGGATGCCCGTGGCGCCGACGAACTGGAGAGCACGCACGAGCAGCTGGACGACGCGGATGGCCTTAATCCAGGCCTTGGTGGTGCTGCTCATGGTCTTGACGGGCTTGCGCTGACCGCCGATAACTTCATGAGCACTTTGGGGAGGTCAGCAAAGGATGCAGAGTGAAGGAGCGACAGAGACGAACGTTGTACGAATCAAAGGAGGGAAGCAAGAAGAAGAAAACAGGAGAAAGCAGTAGAAAGCAGAAATCAAAGATCGAAAAGAAAGATAGCAAACAAACAAAACGTACTCGGGATGGCGGTTGAACTGCACCAGCGGGCCTTCCTGCTTGGGCTTGACGGGCTTAGCCTGCCAGCTGGCACGCGTGACGGCTTTGGGATCGAACGTTTTCTCGGGAAAGCTGGACGAGCTCTGCTCGGCCTCATAGAGAAACGGCTGATGTGTGCCTACCATGATGGCAGTCGGCGAGGGGTGAAATCGGGCCAGGCCCTTGTTCGAGTGTCCGTTGCTGTGTCTTGCCAAGTTGCGTTCCTGAGCGTAGCCGGTGTCTCTGATCCGCGAGGGAGTCGGCTGTTGTTCCTGCTCGAGTCGATCTAGTGCGCGTTCCTGCAATGTCGAGATGGCGATGCTCTCTGTACGAACTAGGGCGATTCTTCGATTCTCATGGAGGGATTTGATCCGTTGGTTGTCTCGGCTCCTATCCTTTGGTGTTTTCTTTTTCCTGTCAAATAGCAGTGTCGTCGCAGACGATCCCACGTTGAATGACGGCTCGCAGCAATGTTGCCGTTGGAATGCACCGGTTAGGGAAAGTCAATGTTCCGTCTTTCGTCGTTGTTGGTGGAGGAGAATGTAAAAGGAGACGGGATGCAAGATGGTAGCTGCAATATCGCAGACGGGGAGGCGGCGAGGTAATAATGGCAATAGCAGAGACGACAGGCCGGGCGTACCTTCCTGCTCGTATTCGTCGCATGGAAATATTGCTTTTCGTACAGGGCAGGCGCAAACCGCTGCACTTTCGAGGGGCAATCTGCGCGCTGCAGGGCAAGAGCTGTCTGCGCTATTTGGTGAGACAGCGAGGGACGTTGTTGCCACGGCAACGGGACAGCAGGAATTTGGGCGGCTGCAGGGCAGGTGCGAGCAGCGCTCGAAGTGCGACATGGAACTGGACAAAATGATTGGAAGGCAGTGCACGAACTTGGCGAAAATGGGGAAGGTGCCACCGCGACAGCATTCCCTGCCGAGACATTTCGACCAGCATCGCAAAATGGCTGTAAATTTGCCTAGGTCAAGCCTCTGCATGACACGGTATTGGCGGCGGATTGGATGCAAAATTGTCCCACGAACACGGGCCGCACGCTGCGAAAGACAAGGCGAAGCCCAGATTACGGGCGACTCTTCATCCAACTCGCGCAACCGATTCAATTCGAGAGTCGCAACGCCATCCAAGGATCAATCATCGAACTTCGTACGAAAAGCTTCATTTTCAGCAAAGCCGAAGCCAGCGATATGCCGTCGTATCTACGGGGCACGTCAAGCGACAATGACAGCGTGACTCAGAAGCTCCGTTCAGCGGAGTTATGCGCGGGCGACCGCTACTGTTAGGCCCCAGCGCCCGCTAATCGCAGTACGCAGTTTGCCCAATAAAACGGACGGTAAATCATCAAACTCTGTCGTCATACGTCAACGCAGTCTTTTATAAACGACCACTTGCAACGCAAATACCAGCAGTGCCTCGACGAAACCTGCTGCAACCTGCTACTGCGACATGCCATTGCCGCTATGCAGCCCGTTATAGCGACTTGCGGCGCGCGATTGCGATTGCGATCGCCACGACTGTTTGGGCCGGCCGCCCAGAGCGTGCGCAGCAAACTACAGAGGCAGGGCCAACAAGTCCGACACGCCTCGGATGGCCGCCGGCCGCTGCGTATGGCCGTGATCGGGTCGGGGCCCGCCGGTTTCTACACGGCATACCGCGTCATGGCCAAGACGGCCGCTCGCGTCGACATGTACGAGGCGATGCCAGTGCCGTTTGGGCTCGTGCGCTTCGGCGTGGCACCGGACCACCCGGAGGTCAAGAACTGCCAGGAGAAGTTTGAGGAGGTCGCCCAGTCGCCCGATTTCCGGTTTGTGGGCAACGTGGCCGTGGGCGATGGGTCAGCTACATCGAACAGCATCAGCAGCCACAACCCAGACGGCGGCCATGTGCCATTGGCGGTGCTCGCTCACCACTACGACGCCATCGTCTTTGCTTACGGTGCCTCGCGCGACCGCAAGCTGGGCGTGCCCGGCGAGGACCTGCGCGGTGTGTATGCGGCCCGCGACTTTGTGGGCTGGTACAACGGGCTACCGAACGGCGAGAACGACCTCCGCAGCCGCATTGTAACCGACCTGGCGCGCGCCGACACGGATACGGCGGTCGTCATTGGCCAGGGCAACGTGGCCCTCGATGTGGCGCGCATGCTGCTGGAAAACGTCGACGTGCTGCGCAAGACGGACATGAGCGAGGCGGCGCTCGAGGCTCTGGCACGCAGCCGCATCAAGCGCGTGCACGTCGTCGGCCGCCGCGGACCGATGCAAGCCGCGTTTACGATCAAGGAGGTGCGAGAGCTCATGAAGCTGCCAGACGTGGGATTGCATCCCTTTGACGCGGCGACACTGCTACCGCCCAAGCTCAAGGACCTGCCACGCGCCCAGCGACGGCTCATGGAGGTTGTGGCCAAGGGCTCGGTGACGCCGCTGGAGCAGGCCCAAAAGTCGTGGTCGCTCGATTTTTGCCTGGCACCCAAGCAGTTTTCTGCTGCCGCTGCCGCTGGAAGCGAGGAAGGTCGTGTCGCGACGGCGACGTTTGAAAAGACACACCTGTCGGCGCCCTTTGACAGCAATGCCCAGGCCGAGCACACAGGTGAGCTTGTGGACGTGCCGACGCAGCTCGTCTTCCGGTCCATTGGCTACCGGTCGCAGGCGCTGGCCGGGTTCGACGACCTGGGCATCCCCTTTGACGAGCGGCGTGGCATGATTCTCAACGACGGCCTTGGCCGCGTGCTGCGTGATGTGCGTTCACCCGACGCCAGCATGACAACGGAGCCGTACCCGGGCTACTACTGTGCAGGCTGGGTCAAGCGCGGCCCGACGGGCGTGATTGCGTCGACGATGGAGGACGCGTTCACTACGGCCGACGCCATTGTCAGCGACTGGCAGGCCCAGGCGCCGTTCCTGGCTGGAGGCGAGGAAGGTGGCGGCTGGGATGGCATACAGACCGAGGTCGACACCACGGGGGCCATGGTCGTGTCCTGGGCTGACTGGCAGCAGATCGACAAGGTCGAGCTGGCGAAGGGCAAGGAGCTGGGCAAGCCTCGCAGCAAGCTCACCCAAACAGCAGACATGCTGGCCGTGCTGGGATAAAAGTCCCCATAGGAACAGGCAGTGTACAATAGACATGACTCTAGAACATCCAGAAAACGAATACGCAACCCACCTTTACGATGCACATATTTTCTCGAGCAGCCGACGCAATACCATAATGTAAACGTAAAGTCAATTCCTCCGTGAGCCTCCCTATATAATATTGCTGCACATCTAATGTATTTCATTCCTTTTTCCCGCCATGCTTTCCAAAGTGTGCTTTCCTTTTCCTTTGCTTTTGTTTGCGTGATTTTCTTTTCACATCCCGTCAATCGTTACGCTACACCTCTTCTCTATGCCTTGAGCTTCTCCGTTAGCTCGGGCACCTTTTCAAACAGGTCGCCCACCAGACCGACGTCGGCCACCTGGAAGATGGGCGCCTCGGCGTCCTTGTTGATCGCGGCAATGACTTTGCTGTCCTTCATGCCCGCCAGGTGCTGGATCGCGCCCGAGATGCCCACGGCCATGTAGAGCTGCGGCGCCACCACCTTGCCGGTCTGGCCCACCTGCAGGCTGTTGTCGGCGTAGCCGCTGTCGACAGCCGCACGCGACGCACCCACGGCCGCGCCGATCGAGTCGGCCAGCGGCAGCATGATCCGGTCAAACTCCTCCTTGGACTTGAGGCCGCGGCCGCCCGACACGACCTTGCCGGCGGTCGCCAGGTCGGGCCGGTCGGACTTGGCTAGGTCCTCGGAGAGCCACTCGGTGGGAGAGTCGGCCTTGGGGTCGACGCCCTCCTCGATGGCGGCGCTGCCGCTGCCGGCCGTGGCCTCGGAGGCCGGGAAGGCGGTGCCGCGGATGGTCAGAATCTTGACGGGGTCGGTGGACTCGACGGTGGCAATGGCGTTGCCGGCGTAGATGGGGCGCACAAACGTGGACTCGCTCTCGACGCTAATGACGTCGGACACGGGCTGGACATCGAGCAGGGCAGCAACGCGCGGGATCAGGTTCTTGCCAAAGGCCGTGTGGCCGGCCAGCACGTGCGTGTAGCCGCCCTTCTTGATGTTCTCGACGAGCAGGGGCGCGTAGTTTTCCGGCAGGCCCTTTTCGTAGGCGGCGCTGTCGACAATCACGACTTTCTCGAGGCCGTCGATCTTGGCCACCTCTGCAGCGACGGACGTGACGCCGCTGCCGGCCACAAAGGCATGCACAGAGCCGCCCAGCTTCTTGGCGGCCGTGACGGCGCTCAGCGAGCCGTTGCTGAGCTGGCCGTTGCGCTGCTCGAGGATGGCCAGCGACGACAACAGGCGGGCGAGGCTCGCGCTTCGGAGCTGTTGCCGAGCCGGGCCGGTGACGGCCCTCCGAACAGTGGAAAGCATTGTGGTGGGGGAAGGGGGGTGTTGAGAGAGGGAGGATGTTCGAGAAAGAGAGTCGATCGAAAAAAGAGAGCAGGCGAAGGTGCGGAAAGACCAATTGGCAAGGCCGTCGACGTCGATGCTATCGCGAGGAGAGGAAAAGCGTCTCCAAAAAAGCGGCTCGAAAATCCGAAGACGGCTGTGAGCGAGAGCGTGAGCGCTTGCCTCAGCGGAGGAACGAGCTCTCTAGTGGAGGAAGGAGTGGAGGGGCAGCCCAGGCCCAGTGCATTCGCCGGCTGGACGCGGCCCGAGGTTGATGGCTTTTGCGCCCGTTTTCGGAGACACACGCGAACTCGAGGCAGCGTGATGTGTCATGTGACGGAACCTGTGCTTATGTAATTCGAATGTCTCGCCGCGTTGTTGCCTCAGGCATCCCACCACGCCAGGCAGCGCGCGCTCCTTCCTAGCTTGCCAGTTTTTCTGCACCCCCAAACGCGCGCGCCCCCAGCCATCAAATCACAATCCGTTTGGGAGAAGCGTCCACGTCCACCCCTTGGAACTTTCGCAATCCACCACCCAAAATCCCAGGCGCGAAAAAACAAACGGCGACTCGACCACCGCGATCACGAACCACCATCGATTCTCGTGGAGCATCATCGCGCCTCGCAACGACCAAGAGACTGCCCACGCTAGCACCCCGGCCGGGCCCAACCTTTTCTTTTGTGCCTTTGTGCCTCTTTTTTCCTGATTCCCCCAACTCGCAACAGCTGGCGTTTGTTGGTCTGTTGGCTTTTTCTTCTTCTTTCTTCTGACCATCATTTCCTTGGATCGCCCACCGCTCCCCCTGGGCTTACGCTTCACCTTCGCCATCGCGCTCCATCGCGGTCCTCCAATCGACGTGCGCTTCATTGTTCCTCCGGCTCGCATCTGCGCACCTCGTCACGACTCTCTGGCATTGACCCAGATCACCCCCCTTTTTCGTCATTTTTCTTTCATCACAATCATCACATTCGTCAGCCGTCACGATGGATGAGGATTCCGTCAGCTTCGGCAGCCCGGCCAACGGCGCAACGCCGGCCAGCAACCCGCCCGTCGCGGCACCACCTGCAGACGCCGAGCCATCGACGACCGCACCCGAAGGTACGCGCGTGGAAGAGGAGATGATGAAAGGATAGAAAACTGGAAGAGTGGCGCGTCCTTTATGATGACTTGACTCAATGGACCAATTGCTAACCAAAGGGCCGTCCCCCTCTGTAGATGTCCAGATGGGCGAAGGCGACGCGGCAGACACACAAGATGCACCGAGCACGACAGAACCGGTCATCAAGGAAGACAGTGCCACACCGGCCGTAGCAGGCCTCTCCGACAACGCCCTCAATGCGCCCGAGGCACCAGCAGCCGCGGCGAGCGGCGCCGAGGACGAGGAGATGGGCGACGCGGCCAACAACGGCTCGGCAGACGCAACGGCAGCGGCAGCTTCGGGCGACGCAGCTGAGGAGACCAAGGTCGACGTGACGGCCGGTGAGAACGGCACTCCGGCTGCCACATCTGGCGAAGGTGCTGCCCCGACGGGCGAGGGTGCGGGCGAGGCGAGCGGTGCGGCAGAGGGTGCCGCCGGTGAGGGCGCGGCCGCGTCGGGCGAAGACAGCACCGCCAACGCCACCAAGTCCAAGGAGACGGTCGAGAACGCGGCGCGCGAGCACCTCATCACGCAGACACACGCCATCATCCTCCCCAGCTACAGCACCTGGTTCGACATGAACAAGATCCACAACATTGAGCGGAAAGCGCTGCCCGAGTTCTTCAACAGCCGCAACCGCAGCAAGACGCCGCACGTCTACAAGGACTACCGCGACTTCATGATCAACACCTACCGCCTCAACCCCATCGAGTACCTGACCGTCACCGCCTGCCGGCGCAACCTGGCGGGCGACGTCTGCGCCATCATGCGCGTGCACGCCTTCCTCGAGCAGTGGGGCCTCATCAACTACCAAGTCGATTACGAGCAGCGGCCGTCGCACGTCGGCCCGCCCTTTACCGGCCACTTCAAGATCATTGCCGACACGCCGAGAGGCCTGCAGCCGTGGCAGCCCGCTGCTGACCCCGTTGTCGTGCAGGGCAAGAAGCACGGCGACACGGACGCGCGCGCCGTTGCTGGCGTCGCACCCAAGTCGGAGCTGAACCTCGAGGTCGGCCGCAACATTTACGAGGCCAACGCGCGCGGCGCCAAGGTCGCTGGCGGCAGCGGTCCCGCCGCCGGCGCCGCCGCGAGCAAGACGGACGCCAAGACGAACGGCGAGGCAGTGCACGCTGCTGGTGGTGTTGCGACGACGAACGGCAGCACGCAGAACGGCACACCCGCGGCGTCGGCATCGGCTGCGGCAGCATCGGCGGCCGAGGAGCTCACGAAGAAGCCGAGCGTCAAGGTCAACTGCCACCTGTGCGGCATCGACTGCACGCGCATCTACTACCACAACCCGCAGGCCGAGGGCAACCCGCGCGCCCAGTACGACCTGTGCCCCAGCTGCTACCTGGAGGGCCGCATGGCCGGCAACCAGACCAGCGCGCAGTACCTGCGCATGGAAAACCCCACCTACTCGTCGATCTTGGACCGCGACGCGCCGTGGAGCGACGCCGAGCTGGTGCGGCTGCTCGAGGCCATTGAGCGGTTCGACGACGACTGGGGCCAGGTGGCCGACCACGTGGGCACGCGCACGCGTGAGGAGTGCGTGCTGCAATTCCTGCAGCTGGACATTGAGTCCAAGTACCTGGACTCGGAAGTCACGGAGTCGGGTCCCGTGGGCCTGTCGATCCTAGGCGGCGGCGGCGGGCGTCTGCCGTTCAACCAGGCCGACAACCCGGTCATGTCGGTGATTGGCTTCCTGGCCAGCCTGGCGGACCCGGCCAGCACGGCGGCAGCGGCCAACAAGTCGCTAGATGAGCTGAAGCGCGGCCTGCAGAAGAAGCTGGAGGCGGGCGGTGAGGAGGATGGTGCCGACAAGGAGAAGGACAAGGACGGCAACAAGGACAAGGACAAGGAGGTCAAGGGTGACGGCGACAACGGCGACGACGCTATGGACGTGGACGGCGCGCGGTCATCCACCGACCTAGCCCTGACGACCAAGACGACGACCACCACCACGACAACGATGACGACGTTGAGCAGCGCACAGCAGAATCTCGCCAACCTGCCGCTGGCGTCCATCGGCGCACGCTCCGGCGGGCTCGCGTCGCACGAGGAGCGCGAGATGACGCGCCTCGTCTCGGCGGCCGTCAACGTCACCCTGCAAAAGATGGAGCTCAAGCTCAAGTACTTTAACGAGATGGAGGCTATCCTGCAGGCCGAGCGCCGCGAGCTCGAGCGCGCGCGCCAGCAGCTGTTCCTGGACCGTTTGTCGTTCAAGCGCCGCGTGCGCGAGGTGCAGGACAACTTGAAGATGGCCGCGTCGACGGGCGGCGACCAGGGCCTGCGCCTGGCCCAGGACGCGCTGGTCGACGACCAGCGCCTCGCCTTCCCGGCGGCACCACCGGCCGGCGGTGTGCAGCCACTGAGCGCCACGCCCGGTGCGGCGCGGAGCCTGGAGCTGTAGGGTGGGACGACAAACGTGGGTGGGGGGACGAGATCGACCCGAGTGACGTTTCAACGTCCTCAGATTGAGCTTAATGTTTTACTGCGGGGGTGATGAGGGGCCCAGGCCATGGGGGTCGACCATGGGGGAGTCCAAAGGAGTGGGACCAACAGGATGTCTTTTTTGTTTTTTGTGTCTTTTCACCTTTCCCTGTTGTTCTTTTTACTGTGTGTCTTTTTATTTTATTTTCCGCAAGGGTGCCAAGGGAACAAACTGTGTTATTTTACTATTGGTATTTTTTTTTGTCTTTGATATTTGTCTCCTGTTTTTTTATACTTGGAACCGCGGGAGGAGGGGAACGACGACGAACAACAACAAACCAAAAACAAACCAAGCCCCAACAAACAACAGAAAGAACGGCAGGACGACATCGGAGACCTTGTTTGTTTTTTTCGTCGGGGTCTTGGTTCTTATGGCGGTAGAGACATTGGCGTTTTTTTATATCTGTCACAACTATTTTTATTCCTTTCTTTCCTTTCTTCTCCCATGTCCTTTTATCTACCATCTTGTATCCGTATTGCTTGATCGTCTCCTTTTACCTTGCCCTCTTCGAGGCTCAATCTGAAAGGTAAAATTGCTTGACATTGGTTATTTTTATTGATTTACACCACTTCTTGAGCCAATAGCCCATTAATTTGCGTCGCCATCGCACAGGTGATACGGCACAGTCGCTGCGGTTTGTGCTGCCAGGACGGCAAAAGTCGGCATAGATACGCACGCATTCACGGGAATGTTTATGTATACTATCGCCCTTTTTGTTTCTGTGTAGATAGCCGTAATTCTTTTTGTTCCCTGTTCGCCTTCTCTCTCTTCCATTTCTGAATCAACTGACAAAAAAATAAATGCACTTGAAAGAGTCGTTCATGACATAAAATCTAAATAAATTAAATAAGGAATGCTGCAGATAGAACTTGGTAAATAAAATAAGACATGACACGATAATAAAAAATTCAATTCAAATCAAAGAATTTGATAACCCCATTCTACTATCATAAATAAGATAAAAAGAAATAACAGTAGAGCACGAGGTAGTGGCCTGGTCTGATTGCCTCGGACTGACATCGTCATCCCAAACGAGAAAGTCGCATTTGCTTCTGATGCTTCTGTGCTTCTGATTGCTGATTGCTGATTGCTGATTGCTGATTGCCCCTTTCTTCGTATCGCACACACGACTACCGCGAGTAGCCGTGTTTGTCACTCTATAGTACAGACTGGCTGTGGCACAGCTGCAACATTCAAGTTTCACACGGCACATAATTTCAGTCACCAGTATTGTCGTGACTAGCATGCATATCGTCTATCGACCATCGACCGTAGAAGCATCCCTCTTTTGGATACGGCCTTGTTCCACAACGGCAAGATATCACCGAATCTGTGATGACGGTCTCGATAGAGAAAGAAAGACACACAACATCACCCAGCGGCTGCACGACAGCGGAACTAGCCGGCCAGACTTGCAAAGTCGAGATGGACAATGGAAAATGGGAAAAGGAAAAAGGACAAAAGAAAAGAAAAATGAAAAAAAAGACCAAGGCCACGAGGCCGGCACAACCACATTTACGCCCATGTCTACGCCTTGCTGCCAGCCGCTCACCCCTCGCGCACGGTAAAAAGTCCCTTCGTCCGCAAATCAGATGGTTGCCACAGTTTGAGCTGTTTTTAGGTTGCAATTCGCTCGACACTCGCCGCCATCTCCAAGTGTCACTTGTCGATGTCCAACCCTCAGATGCCAAGTCGTCTCTCTCGATGGACGGTGCACCGCCTGTTCAGGAAAAGGCTTCCGATCATGTGCCCAACGTCACGGCCGTTGCAAACTCTCCGCAAAAAGTGCACAGAATCAAGAGACATCCCCGGAATTACGTCGTGCGTACGGAGTAGCGCAGAATCTCTCTCAAGAAACGCCGAGGGCACGCTCAAGTCCCAGTGACCAAGCGAGGTTTTTACGGGGCCTCCTCTCCAGTGGATTTTGCAGCGCTGGGGCCCACCGTGGGGACCGGTTGGGGTCGTGGTGGATTTGGGGGAGGCGACAGGTCCCCATTTTTTTTTGGCCGCTGGCCTCCTGGCGTCTGGCGGCGCACAACCACCCTTTCCCGAGAAGGCCCTCCTACCTCGGCTCAATGGAAGGCGGGATCCATCCATCTCCTTCCCAGGGCCGAACGCCAACCAGGGCTCGCAGACCACCTGCCAGCGGCAGGAGCCACCGCTTGCGTTTTCCTTCGTGCCTCGCGCCCTGTTGCTCTTTCTGGATTGCCGGTGTTCGCGCTTGCCCCCTGTCGTAATTCGCGCGCTGAAGAACGGAAGGCACGGTCGATGCGAAAGTCGGCAGTCTTCCTGTGCAGGCGGCCCATTGCTTTTGCGAGAGTAATTTACAGTGCCCGCTGTTGATCGTGCCTTCCGTTGCTATGCAATTGGGGTCTTGCATTTTTTGTATCTTACTCTTATCCTCCACAGCTCCGGAGGGTGCGCCTGTCGCTGCTGTCGGCACATGGGGAAAGGGCAACCGCCAGCCATAGCCAGCCAATCCCCAGCTCGGTGATTTTTTGGTGGGGAGTGGGGAGAGTCGGCCTTAAGGGCGGTATTACAGCCTTTCTCTCCCACCCGTGCGTAATGCGCTAGTTCTCCTCGCAAACCGCCCACGCCGCCCGCACCTGCCCCTTTCACGCGCTGGGACCTGCCCGCACATAAGATACTTTCTTTCCCGAAAAGCACCTCGGCGATCGCCCATCGGCCTAGCACCATCCACCCACCACCAAACGACTAAAAGAAGAAAGAGCCAAGGGCCAAACTCCAAACTCCAAAACCAACCCCAAGTCCCCAGGTCCTTCCTTCTTGACGACACGAAGACGAAAAGAGAGTTAATCTTATTAGGCTCGCTCTTTCCCTTCCCGAACCCGCCACCAAGAGGAACAAAACCCAGCACGCATCGCGCGACAGGAACGCTTCCTGCCCTTCTTCTTCTCTTCTCCCTTCTTCTCTCGTCTCCCCCTTTCACAAGCCAAACGTCGCCGCCTCTTCCCCATGTTTGCAGCAGTCGCACGAGCTGAGGCAAGGTCGTCTGTGCTCAGAAGTACAAGCACCAGCACCAGCAGTTTGTTGAGAACACAGCTTGTGAGTTTTTTTGGTGGGCGGTGGGCGGTGTTTTGTGCATGTGATGACGGCGGCGGCATGGCGTTGCCCTCATGAGATGCGCTGCCCGCCGCTGTGCGCTCAAACACTCGAGATCCCGCAGTCTCCTTCACTTTGAACCGCTCTAACTCTCCCCAGACCAGATTCACAATGGCCCCCGCCAAGAGAAACAACAGCACCAAGGCGCTGCCCAAGGGTGAGTTTGCGATCCTCGCGAGTCTCGGGTCTCGATTTCCTGGAGTTCTTCCTCAGTCGTGCCGCCTAGTCGCTACCCATACTAACCCGCCCCAGGCTACGTCGAGGACGCCTCCAAGGGCCCCATGCTGCGCTTCCAGGAGTCCCTGCCGCGCCTGCCCGTCCCCACCCTCGAGCAGACCGCCGCCCGCTACGTCAAGTCCCTCAAGGCCCTCTACCCGGCCGAGGACGTCGCCAAGAGCGAGGCCGCCGTCAACGAGTTTATCCGCCCCGGCGGCGTTGGCCAGCGCCTGCAGGAGAAGCTGCTCGCCCGCCGCGCCGACCCCAATGTCAAGAACTGGCTGTCCGAGTGGTGGAACGATACCGCCTACCTGGCCTACCGCGACCCCGTCATCCCCTACGTCTCCTACTTTTACTCCCACCGCGACGACCGCCGTCGCCGCGACCCCTCCAAGCGCGCCGCCGCCATCTCCACCGCCGCCCTCGCCTTCAAGAAGATGGTCGACCAGGGCACCCTCGAGCCCGAGTACATGAAGGGCGTCCCCATCTGCATGGACAGCTACAAGTGGATGTTCAACTGCGACCGCATCCCCGCCCACCCCAAGGACCACTCCGAGAAGCACAGCCCCGACGCCAACAAGCACATTGCCGTCGTCCGCAACAACCGCTTCTACAAGGTCGTCCACGAGGTCGACGGCCGCCAGCTCAACACGAGCGAGCTCGAGGCCCAGTTCCGCCGCGTCTACGAGCTGTCCGCCGCCGCCGCCAACGCGGCCGCCGAGCCCGCCGCCCCCGTCGGCTTCCTGACCACCGAGAACCGCGACGTCTGGGCCGACGCCCGCAAGGCCCTCGTCGAGTCCTCCCCCATCAACGCCGAGGCGCTGGCCGCCATTGACTCGGCCGCCTTCCTCGTCTGCCTCGACGAGGCCGCCCCCGTCACCTTTGAGGAGCGCGCCCACCAGTACTGGCACGGCAACGGCTCCAACCGCTGGTTCGACAAGCCCCTGCAGTTCATCATTTGCGACAACGGCACCTCCGGCTTCATGGGCGAGCACAGCATGATGGACGGCACCCCCACCCACCGCCTCAACGACTGGGTCAACGAGGCCATCTTCAAGAACAAGCTCGACTTTGACAACCCGTCCGTCCGCGCCAACCTGCCCGAGCCCACCCCCATCGAGTTCAAGATCAACGCCGAGCTGACCAAGACCGTTGCCGCCGCCGGCGAGCACTTCCGCGACATCATCGGCCGCCACGAGCTGGCCGTCCAGTCCTACCAGGGCTACGGCAAGGGCCTCATCAAGAAGTTCAAGGTCTCGCCCGACGCGTATGTGCAGATGATCATCCAGCTCGCCTACTTCAAGATGTACGGCAAGAACCGCCCCACCTACGAGTCTGCCGCCACCCGCTTCTTCCAGCTCGGCCGCACCGAGACCTGCCGCTCTGTTTCGGAGGCCTCCGTCGGCTTCTGCAAGGCCATGGCCGACGACAGCGTCGACGCCGCCACCAAGGAGAAGCTGTTCCGCGAGGCCGCCGCCTCCCACATTGAGTACATCTCGGCCGCCCTCGACGGCTTCGGTGTGGACCGCCACCTCTTCGGTCTGCGCAAGCTGCTCGACCCCAAGGACCCCGTCCCGGCCATCTATGCCGATCCCGCCTACGCTTATTCGAGCAAGTGGTTCCTGTCCACCAGCCAGCTGAGCTCCGAGTACTTCAACGGCTACGGGTGGTCCCAGGTCGTCGACGAGGGCTTTGGCATTGCCTACATGATCAACGAGAACAGCCTCAACTTCAACATTGTCTCCAAGGGCCTTGGCAGCGACCGCATGAGCTTCTACCTCAACGAGGCCGCCAACGACATCCGCGAGCTGCTGACCCCCTCGCTCGAGGCCAAGGCGAAGCTGTAAGCGGCGCAATGCCCGAACAAACAACATCATTACCTAAAGAAAATAAAATACAGAGTCGCTACTCAGCGACAACGAGCGATAGATGGTGTAGAGTGGAGATGTCTTTTTTTCCCTTTTATATGAAAAAGCAATGTTGCGACTTTTTTGGATGAGAAAGGGATTCTTTTTGTACATATGGCCTGGATAGATCTTTGCAAATCAAACGAGAACTTTTTTAAAGAAATGAAGCTTGCGATAATTTGACCTGTCTTAAAATGCTGAAATGAAGAAAATAGATAAAGAAACTTATAAACCCGGTCGAATTTAAGCAATTTTTAAAAAAAAAATAATACTTCAAAGTGTACAATAGGACGGAGTATTTGCAAGACAATTAGAATAATAGAAACTCTTTTTGGAAACATCTATACAAACGAGCTTCGATCAGATTTGGTCTACATACAAAACAGCGTCTCACCATCACACTTCCAACACCGATCTCGACCGCTACACAATACACTCGCAATATACAGACACAAGACAAGCCCCCAGTCTCTCCAGCCAGCTTCCCCTTTGCACACCTATCCAAGCACATCTCCCCGTCTAACCGGCGTGCGACACAATCTCGCTGACCAGCTCGCCCTTTTCCGTGTCAAAGTACGAGCAGATCTGCGACGGCAGCGGCACCTCCTTGTAGTCGCCCTCCTGCTCGTCCCGGCCCAGCGCCTCGGCCGGTGTTAAAATGTTGAGGTTGACGCCCTCCGTCTTGCTCATAAACACCTGCGTCGACGTGCTCTCCTTGCTCAGATACACCTGCGCGCCGTCCACCTGGTCCAGCATCACCGTCGGGATCGTCCCCAGCACCTGCAGCGCGAAGTTCTTGGACTTGACCACATCCACCGACGACACCAGCGTCTCCACCACCAGCGAAAGCCGGTCCGTGTTCTCAATCGTGACGGCATTGCCCTTGCCGCGCACAATCACCGTCACATTAGAGCACTTGCTGATCAGGATGGACTGGTTGATGCTGGCCTCAATCTCAATGGGCCCGCCGAGCGCCGTGGCCGCCTCCTTGTCGTAGTTTTCAATGGTCCACTTGTTGCCGTCCAGCTCCTTCTTGGCCGGCTTCTTGACCCGCATGCTCTCCGGCTTCGGCTTCTTACCCGGGACCGGACTCTTGCCGCGTTGGCCTCCTGCTGCCGCTGCACCTGCAACTGTTGCACCCGGCACCGTCGAGCTCGCCCGCAGCGCCGGGTTCTTGTGCGTCATCTGCGACTTGTCGACCTTGCGCAGGCCCTTGGTCACGTCCGAACCCTTGTTGATCTCCGAGAACACGGCACCGTGGGACGTGCTGGCGCCGTTGGACTGGGCAGCAGCAGACTCCTCCTTGATCTGCAGAACAGGCGGCGGGCCCGGGGGTGGTGGTGGCGGGGGCGGGGGCGGGCCACCTGCAGAGGGACCGGGCGGCGGCGGGGGCGGCGGCGGCGACGCGGACGACGAGACACCGCCTGCTGATGCGGCCACTTCCTTGGCGGCCTCGGCCGCCGACTTGCCCTTGGCGTTCCACGGGATGCCGTTGTTGAAGTACTCCTTTGTGTAGTCGGCCAGGTCGCGGAACACCTGGTAGAAGGCCTGCACCCACTCAACCTGCTGGGGGTCCCTACGATGTGTGTTAGACAAGATTCGTGATTGCGTTGAAACTGGGGGTGGGACCAAGGCTTACTCGTCCTTGTACTTCTTCAGCACGCGGTTGCCAAAGAACTGGGCGGCGCCCAGCGACTCCTCCACCATCTTAAAGGGCCGGCCGGCCACCGTGACCCAGGCGAGAACCATAATACCCTCGGACACGGCGCTGAGCTGGTTGAAGTCGGTGGCGCCGCGGTTGTTGTCCTTGACGGCGCTGACGGCCATGAGGGCCTCGTTGATGGGCTTCAGCAGGTCCTGGTACACAGACATCTCGGCACCCGTCATGTCGGGCTTCTTGGCCTTGGTCGAGATGAGCAGGAACGTGCGCTGCGCGCGGAAACCCTCCTGGACCTTGGCGGCCTGCTCGGCCACAAGGCCGCCACGCTTGTTGCTGAGCTCCACAAACTTGGCCACGGCGCCGTCGAGGAACACGTCGAACTCTTCGATGATCTCGGGGAGGGGTTCGGCAGGTGCTGCTGATGGCGCGGGGACAGCGGAAGGAGTCGAAACGGAGGAATCACCAGAGGCGGGCGAGGCGATGGACTGCTGGAGGCCGGGGACGGCTTGGGGGAGCTCAATCGTGGACGTCGCGATGTCCTCGAGCCGGGCCGTAGCAGCTTCGAGTCTAGGCGGAGAGTTAGCTCGGCAACCGCAGAATCAATGGCAGAAGCCCATGCCAATCGAGCACAGAGCCAGATGGGGGCCAGAAGACCTACCTCTTGATGAGCGTCGTCAGATTGTTCATGTTGTTGGTCGCCATGGTGGGCGATGGTAGCTAGAAGAGGCGAGGTCGGGGTGGAAAAGGGGGAAAGCTGCTCGGCGAGACGAGAGAGGCGATGCGACAAAAGCCGACGATGCGACAAACGGATGGCCCTGAAGCGGCGAAAGGTTCGAAATGAGGCAGAAACGCAGGCAGAAAACAGCGACGGCGACGGAAAGGCTGCAGGCTGCAGGTGGCTGGAAAGACCGGATGACAGGGCGAGCTGGGAACGAAGATATAGCAAGCAAGCTAGAACTAGGCAACACGATTCTGAAATTGGACGAGATTGGAAAAGGGTGCGAAGAGGTCGAAAAGCGCTGGAAAGGTGCTGCCTGATGAGCACGAAATCGCGAAATGGCAAGACGTTTGAAGTGTCCAAGTGTTAAGTGTGGATGGGACGTGCTGCAAGCTTCCTGCACTCTTCTGACAGATTTGCGCGACGATGAGCGTTGCCTCAGCCCCTGATTGAATGGGAAGGCAGGACCCAGACGGAGTCGCCCGCTGCCTCTTTGGGGTGCGCCTTCCCCGTTGCATAGCGACTTTTCCGAGGCAGGCACGGGCTGCTCCAGGGAGCTTTTGGCGCTAGAGCCACCCCCGCTCCGTTGCACGCCCTCTTAGTCATTTTGCGATGGAAGGAGCGACTGGGCGTGTACGACATGTTGGCGACGTATCTACCCCCTCTCCCCCTAAAGCACCGATGTATCTTATTTGGAGCTGCCCTCTTGGGCGGGATCACTCCCTCCCACCTGCATGAGAAGGGTTGCAGACATCTTCCACAAAATGTGTGTATGCAGGTGTGTGCATAGCAGCATAACTCAGTTCAGCACTCGAGGTCGCCCAAATCAAGCCTCGTGCAGGTGGTTCAGCTCTAATCCGTACGTCGGTCGCACCTGCTTGGAGTTGGGCACGCTGTTGCGTGGAGGCAAGTGCGATGTTGCCGTGAGCTGGCAAGTTCATGGTTTGTTCGTTCTTGCCTGAATAGAGCGTAGCTTGCAACGGCTGTGCAGTATTCGTATCCATACCGGGCAGGAGCAACTATCCTCGAGGCCAATCAGTCGGATTCTCACGTCTGTTGGGGGGAAAGCGAGACCGGCGGTGACTGACCTGGCCCTGGCGTTCTTGCACGTTTTGTTTCTCACGCATTTTTCGTCGAGCCATATTCCTCAGACGGTCTTTCCTTCTTCTTGATTATGTTCACATCCCACTCCGTACACTTTCTCATTCCCCTCTTCTGGAGCCTTCAAATCTGACAACGATCTCCCCCTTTTCGACTCACCATACGTCTGCCTTCGACATCCCCTTGTCGCAATAAGTCGCCAGCGACAACGAAATTGGCCCGCTCAACCCGGTCGCTAGCCCAACGGTGGGCAATTTATTAGCAGCTGTTTTTTCATTAGCGCATTCCTGGGCCCGATTGTCAAATCGGAAGATCGATAAGGCCAGACGACGGAGAAATCAGTCGTCAACATCAAACCTCCAGCGAACCTTCAACAGACGCACAAACAGGAAGGCCGAACCCCCCTTTTGGCTTTTTGGAACGCTGCCGTACCCGCAGACCTGTCCTGCCGCATGACTCGTACCAGCTACTCTCAGGGCCCTGCCATTCCTCCCTAATGGCCCTATCCGATCTCGAGCAGCCTCTCAAGAGCCTCGGACTCAACCACGACGACAAGGAGGGCTCGGCTGCCCTTGACGGCAGTAACACGGCCGATATGGGCTCCATACAGGCCACCGTTGAGAGAGTGGCGGACCGCCATAATGGGAGCGGCGCAAAGGGGACATCAGGCGTCCTCGCAGACTTTGTGACGATGGGCATGTTTATTATCGGTGAGTACATCTGGATGAAATGAGACTGCTGGTCTGAATGATCTTACAGGCCACACAAGTTTTTTTTATACAAAGTATTCGCATACTGACTACTGTAGACGAGATTGAATACCTGCCACCAAAACCGCCAGTGCGCGACATCCTCGGTGGCGGCGGCGCCTACGCTGCCCTGGGCGCCCGTCTGTTCTCGCCCGCCCCAGACCTGTCACGGACCGTCGGATGGGTTGTCGACAAAGGTTCCGACTTTCCAGAGCCGATGGGCAATCTGATCGACAGCTGGAAGACTGCTGTCGTCATGCGCTCTGACCCAGGACGCCTTACCACGCGGGGATGGAATGGTTACGATGCGGCTGAGCGCCGGGCGTTTCGCTACATGACGCCCAAAAAGCGGCTGACAGCCGAGGACCTCCCACCCTCACTGCTGACGGCCCGCGCATTTCACATTCTCAGCTCTGCCTCGCGGTGCCGTGACCTCGTTGAAGACATAAAGTCGAGGCGCCGCAAGGCCATCAAGGCCCTCGGCCCCGATGCGTCGGCCACGGCAGGCATCCTCGCCCGCCCCTACTTCATCTGGGAGCCCGTGCCTGACCGATGCACCCCCGACGAGCTTCTCGACTGCACCAACACACTCCCCGTCGTCGACGTCTGCAGCCCGAATCACACGGAACTGGCTAGCTACATGGGCGATCCCCATACCGGCATTGATCCCGAGACGGGAAAACCGTCCAAGGCTGCCGTCGAGCGTGCCTGCGAGCAGCTGCTCTCGGCCATGCCGCTCCAGTCTTATGCGCTCGTAGTGCGGGCGGCAGAGTACGGCTGCTATGTCGCGAAGAACGGAGGTCGGAGGCACCTCCGCTCGGACAAAAACGCGGCGGCACCAAAGAAGGAGGCTGCACCGCAAAAGAAAGCGGCGCCCAAGCAGGACCTCCACGGTGGCCTGCGTCCCGATATTGACATGGAGGCTCTGTTCGCGGGACTGATGCAGGACGAAGAAGGGTCGATTGCCCGCGACGAGATTGAGATTGACGCCGGCGTCGAGGTCTGGATCCCGGCCGTGTCCGGAGAGGCTGCGGAAGCGGCGGACGGTGACACTGGCAGCGAGAACACTCCCAGCAAGAAGCTGCAGGTGGTCGACCCAACCGGCGGCGGCAACGCGTTCCTGGGTGGCTTTACTGTGGCGATTGCGCGCGGCAAGAGCCTCGATGAGGCCGCCGCGTGGGGCAACGTGGCCGCCAGCTTTGCCATTGAGCAAGTCGGCGTGCCGGTGCTGGGCCAAAACGCCGACGGCCAGGAGACGTGGAACGGTGTCCGCGTCGAGGGCCGGTATGCGGCGTACGAGACGCTTTTACGGCAGCGGGGCATCTTGAAGGAATGAGGCTTCGATATCCCAACGGGCGGGTTCACTTAAACGACGCCAGATCGTCACTCAGCGATGCGCCTGCACGGTACACAACCACTCATCTCACTTTATTATAGCAGGAGGCTGCTCAGCGGTAGGAGAGAGGCTTACTTTTTGCTCAGGGGTGTTTTGTTTGATTTTATTCTATTTCTTTATTTGCAGCAGGAAAAGCATGGGAACGATACAACGACACACACATAGACTTTTATATATAGACTGGCTTGTCTCGAGAGCCATTTTTTGCTGTTCTCTAGAGGTATATTTAATATTTGATTTTGATGTCAGGCTTCTAGTCCTTTATCTCAACTACATTTCTTTTCACATTATTCCTCCTCGTATGCAATGTATTTCGGAAACACAACAAAACCGCAAGCATAAATCAAATCATACACATATGGATAGTAGGCAAGAAGATGAAAGACATAACGAAAACAATTAAGACACCACATGCCCTTCTACCCAGAAACGCCATTCTCATCACAAACACCAGCACCCATACATACATTTAGAGGCGGTAGACAAGGCTGCCGCCCGTGTACATGATCTGGTTGTCCTTCTCCATCTTCTCGAGCGCCAGGATGGCGTCGGCACGGGAGAAGGGACCACCGCTGCTGCCCGGCATCGACGCGATCTTGTCGTTGACCGACGTGATAATGTCGTCGACGCTCGCCGCGTCGTCTTCAAACAGGTCGGTGCTCTGCAGCTGACCCAGCAGGCGGCGGAAGGTGTTCATGCGGGCCGGTGCCAGCGCAGCCGGGGCGGCGGCAGCGGCAGCGGGTGCGATGCTAAGAGCAGCAGCGCCGCTAGCGAGCTCGTCGGCATCCTCGTCCTCCTGGTCCTCCTCCTCATCGTCGTCCTCCTCTTCAGCATCCTCCGTCGCCTGGGTGGCCCGCCGCCTCTGCGACTGGGACTGTGACACCAGGCGCGACGAGGGAAGCGAGGAGGCAAAGGAGGTGCTGGACTGCGTGGCAGCGCCGCCCGATCGCGTGGTGCGCGACGGTGATGCTGTGTAAATGTCACCGTCCACCTCCTCTTCCTCCTCCTCCTCCTCCTCGCCATTGGTGGCGCCTTGCCGCCGGCCGTTGGCTGCCGCACCACCGCGCGCCCGTGTCGAGTTGCGCGTGGCCCGCGATCCACCGGGGGTAGTAGCAGCGACACCATTCCGACGGAACGTGCCATCCGCCGCGTCTCCGCCGCCCTCGTCGCCCGAGTCATCGTCGTCATCGTCGTCCTCGCTGCCAGACGCGGCATTCTCAGCAACATCGTGCGGCCGCGTCTTTCTCTTCTTGCGGCGAGAGTCGTCCTCGACCACCTCCTTGAACAGAGCAAAGCGCAGAATGGCCTCGGCGGCTAGGGCATCGCGCTCGTCGACGCGGTTCGACAGCCGCGACTTGGCATGCGCCGTCGCCAAACGGATGAGGGTCTCGAGCGTACGCACAGTCATGGGGCTTGTGCGGCGCTGGTTGCCCTCCATCTCGTCGTTGCGCAGCGCGACATAAATGTCCGAGATGCGGTCCGACGCCTCCTGTGTGAGGACGGGACGCACACGCGTCTTGGCGTAGTGGATGTACTTTTTCAGGAAGGGAATACTGAGAAGCTCCTTCTTCTTGTTGGCGGGTGGGCGGCCACGGCCACCCGAGGTGCCGTTCACGCCCGCGTGCAGCATGTCATTGTGCTTCTCAAACACGTCCGTGGGCCGCTGCGACGCGCTGTTGGCCTGGCTCTGCATGCCGACCGACAGGGCCTGCTGACCCTGCTCGCGCACAGGGGCGCCCTCTTCGGTACCCGGCTGGCGGTAGCGGTGCATGCGCAGAACGTGCTCCGAGATCTGGCGATCGCGCGTGTCCTCAATGTCGTCGGTGACAACAAAGAGCAAATCAAAACGCGATAGCAGCGAGTCGGGCAGGGCAATGTTCTTGTGCGGGTCCTTGTGCGGGTCGTACTGGCCAAAGACGGGGTTGGCGGCGGCGACGACACTGCACCGGGCGTTGAGCGACGTGTGGATACCGGCCTTGGCAATGGTGACGGTCTGCTGCTCCATGACTTCGTGAATGGCCACGCGGTCGACGTCGGACATCTTGTCGAACTCGTCGATACACACCACGCCACGATCGGCCATGACCATGGCACCGGCCTCGAGGCGGCGCTCGCCCGTCTCTTTGTCTGTCGTCACGGCGGCCGTCAGACCGACACCGGACGAGCCACGACCCGTCGTCGCAATGGCCAGCGGTGCGGTGTTGAGCACGAACCGCAGCAGCTGCGACTTGGCCGTCGAGGGGTCACCGACCATGAGGATGTTGATGTCACCACGCAGATGGGTGCCGTTCTCCAAATTCTTCTCCATGCCGCCCAGCAGCATGAGCAGGACGGCCTTCTTGATGTGGTCGTGGCCAAAGATGCTGGGCGCGAGCGACTGCGAGAGCAGCTCAAACAGGTTCTTCTTCTTGGCAATCTTATTGATGTTGCGCAGGTCCGTGTCGGTAATGTCGAGAGTGGAGATGCCGCCGCCGGCCTTGGACGACAGCAGCACGACGTTGTTGGCGAGCAGCAGCGTCTTGAAGAGGGCGCTGCTGTGATTGGTGTTGCGGTTGCCGAGCGTGCGGAAGATGCCGACAATCTGCACGCGGTCACCGGGCTTGCAGTGGTCGACCAGGTCGTCGTCCAGCATGACATCGACACCACGCGGCAGCTGACCGGCAGGGGCGCGCTCGGGCATCTCCTGGATGGAAATGGTCTGGTTGTCGCGGTAGGTGGAGAAGCCATACTCGGTGACGAGCGCGTTGCCGTCATCGTCCTGCTGCGGGTAGGCACTGGTCGTGGTGGCGCCGTTGGTCATGGTCTGGTCGCGGTATTCGCGGTAGTAAAAGGTGTCGTTGGCGGCGCTGTGGTGCACGCTCTTGATGACCTTGGGATGGATCAGCGAGCAGCGTGTCACAATGCCCTCGATGGAGACCATCTGGTTGAGGTGTTGGGAGGACAGCGTGCGCGGGTTGCACGAGTGCAGGCCGAAGCTACCGGCCCAGGCGCAGTAGTAGGGCACATCATCGTCGGTCTGGTCAGGACGGGCGTTGGGGATCGCCTTGACAATGTTCTTGAGCGCCTGGTTGAAGGCGAGTGTGAAGTCAAAGGGCTGCATCAGCAGGCCGTCGGCCATCTCGGGCCGCGTGTCACGGACATGGTCAATGTTGACCACGAGGCGGCGCTGGTTCTTCTGCAGCATCGTGATGATGCTGGGGCGGTAGGTGCGGACATTCTGGTCGTCTAGAGGGAGAAGGGCAGGTTAGTCAAGGTTGTCAAGACGGCCAAAGCAGGCAAACAGCAAAGACAGGAACGTGAGAGGAAAGAGGGATCGTGAGCATACTGGGATCGAGGAACTCCTCCGCCTGGCGGACGCGGTCGCGCGCCGCATCGTCGCGGAGCAGGATGCTGTCCATTGTGCCCGCAGTCAAGGAGTGGTGACAGTGGTCGCGGAAAGGGACTGTGAGGTAGAAAAGGAGAGGATGAGAGTGTCGTCTGGCGTGAAGTTGAGATTGAAGAAAAGGAGGGAATGAGGCAAGTATGAATGAAGGGCAAGGGCAAAATCGACGAAGCAACAAAAAAAGCAAGCCGGGAAGGAGTGAATGGCAAAATAGCAACGGGCATCTCTTTCCTGGAGGGGAAAAAGGTTTAATGAGGTGCAGGAGCGACTGGTGCTAGAAGGCTCGAGGGGGCAGGAGCGACGCGTCGTGGACGCGTTTACGCGTTAAGTGGTTTTACTTCCGCCCTTTCACGCCAGGGCCTAGCCAACCAATTTCGCGTGTTCCCCTCTGGTCCGTGCACTAAGGTCCCGCCAAAAGTTAGGTTATCGATTTATGCACACCGTAATAGCGATATGTTTTTATGCACCGGCATATTCATCTACCCAGTTCTCAACCAGGACAACAAAAGTTGGGACGACCGCCACCACCTGCAAACACACCGTCGACGAGCCCATCCAATCCCTACTATGTCTCACCCTCCTGGATGCAGGATGCACACCTCCATCCCCCATCGCTCATCGACTTTGCGGATACGATAACGCACTTTACTGCTAGTGTCGTTTTTATGCAGGGCAAGGCACCTTGGGCACCAACCAACGAAGCTCGGCTGGCGAGGGCGTTGGCGGCGTGGCCGTGTGACAGCGTTTGCTTTGCCCGCTTTTGTGTCCTTTTGACCATTTTATGTCTGCCCCTTTTATTCGTTTGCATTTTTTGTGAGATTCACGAGGACGAAAATCCGCCGAGGTCCTGCTTCAGACTTTGATCGTATCTTGAAACGCAGTTTGTTCTTGTGCTACCAACGGTTTATGATTTTCTGTTCCCGCTTCCACTTTCCCCACCCGGGCCGAGTCTGACGAACGTCGTACGTCGTACGACCTAGAAATCAAGTAGATACGACGTGCTTCTGGACTGTGTTGGGTCGAAGCGTGGGATACAATTCTGCAGTACTCGGCATGGCTTGTGGTATGAGGCACCGTGCTTTGTGCTTTGTGCTTTGTGCATGCAGCTTGTACTGCCGTAGGCCCCGGGGTCTGCTGCCCGTCCATATGCTCGGCTCACCGCCAGAATGCGGACCTGGTTATAGAAGTTCTATCAGCAGTGGGATTGTAAACTTTTCAAGTGTAGTGACGCAGTGAGCAACACTGCATAAGACGGCACAAATCTGAATGCCACCCCAAAAGACTCCACACTTGGTATGATGGCTGCGAGGAGGAAAAATAAGAATTCGCGTCGGGCCACAGAGAAGGGAAGGGTGTGACGGATATGCCGTATCACCTGGCCAGCGAACGAAGACTGCTGCGTCCTATGTGCTGTTGGTGACGACGAGATGAAATGGACGACAAAAAAAAACGGAGGGGCGGGAGAAAAACAAAATAAAAAGATGACTAAAAACGAGATGTGACAAGGAAAAAAGAAAAAAACATAGAAGGGTGTTGTGATGCCGTATGTGGGACGACCGTCCTTTGGTCTTTGGTTGTCGAGAAACCGTGGTTATTGGAGCGCCGTTGGGTTACAGTGTGCCCGCCCGTCGAACAAACGGGCATCTCAACGTGCAGCAGCCGACTTTCACGTGGCACAACAGGACGCAGCGACGCAACCGTTACCTTTGTTCGTCTTTGATATTTTCTTTTGGGTCATGAAGTTTTCTGTAATTGTGTGCTATGTTTGTCTGCATGTTTGTGCGACAGTGTGTATATTAGTGGCAATGTGCCTGTTTGTTTTCGCGCGTGGGGTGGTTCATGAATGGTTCATGGATTTGTGACGTTGGACGTAGGACATGTACGTGTGGACGGCGGAAAGCGGCATCCGTGGACATCAAGGCGAGGCCGACGACAACACGAGAGGCATTTTTTTGTTTGGCTGCCGGTGCCGGCAACGGCATCGTGTTCGACTCATTGACAAGCGTATTGGGAGCCCCCACAGGTATAAATAGATGTCCGATGGCGAAGCTAAAAAGACGTGGTGACGCTGGTTGGGGGTCGTCGGGACAGTCTTGATACTCGCAGCTTAACCTCGGAAATTACCGCGGAGAAGTCTGGTTTGAGTATCTTCATGGCTTGTACTCCCTCAGCGTCAACTTTTTCTTGCATGGTCTATTCGTTTCGGCATAAAGGGTCGAAATCAAATCCCTAGAAAAACCAAAGATGGTCAAAAAGCAACAATAAGAGTGTGGTCTGGACAAATGGGGAGAGACAAGGATGAATGGGGCTATGAGTATGAATGATGCAGAATACGACCCTGAAGCTGTTGTGTGGAGCATAGAACAAGACAAACGGTCGTTCCTCCGCACGACTGCATGCACTGCGACAGGATGACTAGCAGAGAGAGGAAGGTGAATCAGACGAATCAGACAGCTTCCCGATAAAGTCGGCGTTGGCAGGACTGCGCGAGCCGGTGTTTTGTTGTCGTTCCCGAAGACCCAGTAGGGCGGGCGTGTGCGGCGTGGGTGGTGTAGGGGCGGTATTGATGGTGTAGGGTGGTGCAGAATGACCACGGAGAATTCTAAATGGAGATAGTATGAAAAGGAGAGAGGGGCTAAGAAAAAGTAGACGCTGAGGGAGTGATGGAAAGGCGGATGCAAAGAAAGAAGGGGGAGGGGTGCTTGAAGAAAAAAGAAGGAAAGAACGCGGGATCGTGTAAGAGAACCAAAAGGTAAGTGCAATTGGCAACAGCGACGATGCAAAATAAAAGCGGAAAGCGCGGGTGAGGAAAGAAAATAAGTAGAGGCAGGAGCAAGGGGATGATGACAGACATTCGGAAAGAACCAAGGAAGGAAGGATGTAGAAAGAAACTATGCAAAAAGGGGCAAAAGAAAAAGAGTATCCCAAGACACCAACAGACACCGCAACCATGATCAACGCCAGCGACACATCATATTTATTGCCTCTGCATCTACCCGTCCATACCGGTTGATTTCGCCAACTGACCGGCTGGTCGCCAGCGACGCCACCAGCGCAGCATTTGCGGGAAATGTGCTGTCAAATACTCACTTTCGCTTCTTTCGGTCTTCTTTATTTTTTTTCTCGCTCTCTTTGGCCCGTTTCTTTTCTTTCGTCCCCATGCCTACTTTTTCTCTTCACCAGCCTCCACCCCCACCCTGTCGTTTGTCGACTCTGTATCGAACCTCGTTGTCCGCGTATTGTCTTATGAGCTCCCCTCCTCGACTTTTTTGATAGGATGTTTCTTCGTTGCCTCGCTCGCCTATCACCGTTTACTGTGTCTACTTACAACCACAAAAACACAACTGCAAAGTGGAAAAAAGAAGAATGGACTAGCCGCCTATTGGTGTCGGTGCTGCCATGGCCGGCCGCCTGCTTGTCCACCCGCTTTCCTGGCATCTTGGTACGCGTTTGGCAATGGCAAGTGTTTCCCGACTTCCTCTAGGAGTTAGGCCTTTTTTGTTTTGTTTTTGGAGTCGAAGTGCCCGACTTACAGAGCGCCTAGCTTCATCTTTGAACAGTCGGATCCCCGCTTCGGAACTCGACCGCCTAGTCTAGTGACGTCGGCACCTCCCGTGACACTACTATATATCTACAAAGACAGGCGACCTTTGTTCCCAAGAGCGGTTTTGTTTCTTTCATTTAACACATTCATACCTTTCCATCTCATCCCTTTCTCCCCTCGTTTTCAATCCATCTCATCCATCTCACTACATCTCAAGTCACGCACATCCCCTTCACAATGCAAGATACAAGCCGGCTGGAGGCCGTTATCTCTCGGCCGCCAGCAGATAACGACGTTGTGTCCATCTCGGCGCCTCCCGCTTCTACGTCGGCCGTCCTACATCGCCAGATTCGCCACGACTTCCCGGCTATTGTCCGCGGCGAGGGCAGCTATCTTGTCCTCGACGACGGCCGGCGCATCCTGGACGCCTCCGGTGGTGCCGCCGTTGCATGCATCGGGCACGGTGATGGCCGCGTGGCCGATGCCGCTATGGCGCAGATGCGCTCGGCCGCCTACTGTGCCACCATCTTCTACACCAACACAGCCTGCGAGCAGCTGTGCCGCTACCTCGTCGATTCGACCGGCGGCCACATGGCACGTGCCTACATTGTGTGCTCTGGGTCCGAGGCGATGGAGGCCGCCATGAAGCTGGCGCGCCAGTACTACCTGGAAAAGGCACAGACGGAGCCGCACCGCACGCGCTTCATCGCCCGCAACCAGTCGTATCACGGCATCACATTGGGTGCGCTGGCCGTGGGCGGGCACAAGACGCGGCGCCAGCTCTTTGAGCCGCTGATGCCGACCAACGTCTCGCGCGTATCACCGTGCTTTGCCTACCGCGGCAAGACGGCGCTCGAGTCGGACGCCGCCTACGTGACCCGGCTGGCCGCGGAACTGGACGCCGAGTTCCAGCGCGTGGGCCCAGAAACAGTCTGTGCCTTTGTGGCCGAACCCGTCGTTGGTGCAGTGTGTACTCTCCATTTTGTTCCTTCTTCTTCTTGCATGTGCTGTACTGATCACTTCCAACTTTCATTAGGCCCTCGGCTCGGTACCCTCCGTGCCGGGATACTTCAAGGCCGTCCAGGCCGTGTGCCGCAAGTACGGCGCCCTGTTGATCTTCGACGAGGTCATGTGCGGTATGGGGCGCACTGGCACCGTGCACGCCTGGCAGCAGGAAGGCGTTGCACCGGATATCCAGACCATTGGCAAGTGCCTGGGCGGCGGATACCAACCCATCGCCGGCGTCCTAGCCAGCCACGGCGTGATTGACGTCCTGAGCAAGGGAACCGGGTGAGTCTCTTTCCCCTCGTGCATCACATCGCACACTTCCTGAACACGGCTCCGCATTCTAACCACGCCAGCGCCTTTGTCCATGGCCATACTTACCAAGGCCACCCCGTTGCTTGTGCTGCCGGCCTCGCCGTGCAGCGCATTGTCGCCGAGGAGAATCTGTTGGCCAACGTACGCACCCTAGGCCCCGTTCTCT
The DNA here is from genome assembly GCA_021397985.1 of Sporothrix dimorphospora. Taxonomy (NCBI): domain Eukaryota; kingdom Fungi; phylum Ascomycota; class Sordariomycetes; order Ophiostomatales; family Ophiostomataceae; genus Sporothrix; species Sporothrix dimorphospora. Next base: position 468,871 of record WOUA01000021.1, read on the forward strand.
CCGCCCTGCTCGCCCAGCGTTTGGGTGACCACCCCAATGTCGGCGACATTCGCGGCCGCGGCTTCTTCTGGGGGATCGAGTTCGTCCGGGACAAGGCCACGGCGCGGCCGTTCCCCGCCGAGGACCATGTGGCCATGGAGATCGCGGAACTAGGTATCGGTGCTGCCGACTATGCTGTCGCCGTGTACCCCGGGTCAGGTACGGCCGACGGCGTAGCAGGCGACCACATTATCCTCTCACCACCGTACAACGCGACGAGGGCCGAGATCCATACGATTGTCGACCGGGTGGCGCGGCTGGTCGAGGACTATTTTGCGGCGAAGAACGCGGGCGGGCCGGTGGAGGCCAAGTTATGAGGAAGACGCCCATCGCACGTGCGAATGGGGAATGTGAATGTGAAACAGCCGTGGCACATAGGCCTATGAGATAATGTCCGTTCTGGCAAAGCTCGGGACGATCGGGAAAAAAGAGCGTTGCGTCGAGCCGCAGACGGGTCTGCATCAGCGTTTGGGGGGCGTTGTCGGCAAATAGATGGCTATAATACGAGTCGCAATATGGCTACGCGTGGTCTTTTGGCATGGTTCTTGCCGCCGTGGATCGTAAATGGGTTCCGTCGCATCGCATCGTCGTCGTAGTTGCCTGTGTTCATTTTTGTGTCCATTTCTAAGCTTGACGTCGCGCGAGAGTTGCTGGTCTGTTGTTTCCTTCGCCAGTGTTTAGCGCTGGATCGTGTTAGGACCCCACTTTCGACCGACTACAACGCAGTTCGGAGCACTGTAATTCCGGGGAAAGCATGGCGACCTACAGTGGGTCAACGCCCTGGCGCCGGGATGCCAGCTACGGCAACAGCACATCTCTCGCAGCCTCGCTCGCGCCTGCCTCTCCCACCATTTCGAAACGCTCCTTCCCCAGCTCGACTTCGACAACCTCCCCATTGCCGTCGCCCCGCTCCACCAATTCGACAACGACAACCCTTTCTACGATTACCACATCCGACGCCCGATTCGCCTCCTTTGCCTCCCTCACCGCCGCGTCGCGCCGCAACTCGTACCTGTCGTCGCGCATCCGCATGATGGCCGTCGGCCTGACGCCCAGCGGCACCGGCGCCAGCCTGGGCCAGCGCCATGCCGCCGAGGAAGAGGCGCGCGCCGAGGTCGACGTGCTGAGCTCGCGCCTCGAGAAGACGTCGCAGCTGACCAAGAAGATCGAGGCCTGCCTCAACCGCCTGGATGCCACGGGCAAGAGCGTGCGCGAGGTGGCTGGGCCGCTGAGCGGCGAGACGAAGCGGCTGCAGACTCTGGGGAACAGTATGCCCTCTCTCCCCAGTATTGCTATCGATCGATCCCTGCTAACTCCTCAGACATTGAAAGCGTCATCGCGGCCATCGAACGGCTCCGCCAGCCCGCCTCGAACAAGAACGAAGAGGAGCTGATCATCCGCGCCGGCCCTGAAAAGGCCGGCCTGCCCAAGTACCTATCCTCCGTCCAGCGCCTCGACCGCTCCCTCGGCGAGATGAAGGCGTCCAACATCCGCTCGACCCAACAGACGATCGGCGAACTGCAGCGCATCATCATGTCGGCCAATGCCCAGCTCGAGGGCTACTTTGACCAGCTGCTGCGCGCCGAGACCCCCCGGGAGATCGAGCCGTTGCACTTTGTCACCAAGAACAAGCCTTTCCCGCTGCTGTCGCAGGACACGACGTCGCGCCTGGGTCTTATCAATGCCCACCTGACGGCCTCACTGCGGAATAACGGTGATCGCGGCGGCGGGTCTGTCTCCGCTGGTGCCTCCATGCTGTCCGTGGGCTCCGGCAGCCAGGACTCGCCCGTGGCCCGCATCTACGCCGACATCCGCGGGCCGTACCTGGCCAACACCCTCAAAAACCTGGCGGCTGCCAGCGTCAACACCACCAAGAAGAAGACCGCCGACGCCATCTACCGCTCCGGCACCAACGGCATCGGCATGTACGCCCAGTCTATGGAGGGCATGTTCTTGGCCGAGCACGAGAACATTTGCAGCATCTTTACGCGCGACGACTGGGCCCCCGTCTTCCAGGGTGCCTGCCAGAATGCTCTGAATGAGCTCGCCCGCACCCTGCGCGAGCTCAACAGCCACATCAAGGCCCACCCGCAGACCGACTGCTACCTGGCCTACGAGGTCGTCGAGATCGTCTCGGGCCTGTCGAACCAGCTCGAGACCCGCACGGGCGAGCTCAAGTCGGCTTTGGCGGCTTCCCTCAAACCCGTCCGCGACACGGCCAAGTCGTCGCTGGGCGAGCTGCTCGAGGATACCAAGCGCCGCGTGACCGCGCTGCCGACGCTGCCCCTCGACGGCGGGCCTGTGCCCATTGTGTCCGAGACCATGCAGCGCCTGCAGACCATGGTGGATTTCCTGCGGCCCATCTCAAGCATCATGATCTCGCTGGGCGACGGCGGCTGGCGGGCCGGTGTCGCGCCCCGTGGCGGTGGCGGAGGTGGTGGCGGCGCATCGGATGCCATCCCTAGCTTAGCCTCCTTTGATGTCGGCGCCGACGGCCGCGAGATCTTTGCGCACTACTGCACCGACACCCTGGACGGCCTGTTGTCCGCGCTGGACGCCCGCGCCCGCGCGTCCCAGGGCCGCAAGCCGGTGGTCGGCGTGTTCTTGGCCAACAGCATCGCCATTGTCGAGCGCATGATCCGCGACTCGGAGCTAGCGCCGCTGCTCGAGACCCGCCAGGCCAGCGTACTCGAACCCTGGCGCAAAAAGGCCACCACCCTCTACACCGAGACCTGCAAGGACGTGTCGATGCACCTCTTTGACGTGATCCACACGAACCGCGGGCCTGGTGGCGGCGGCGGCGGCGGCGGGCGACCCGCCTCGAGTCAGAACGGCGTGGACTCGTCGTCGATTGTGCGCGGGCTGTCGTCCAAGGACAAGGAGAACATCAAGGGCAAGTTCACGTCCTTCAACCTGTCCTTTGACGACATGGTGGCCAAGCACCGGTCGTTTAGCATGGAGCGCGAAGTGCGCCAGGCGTTTGCGCGCGACATCCAGCAGATGCTGGAGCCGCTGTACAACCGGTTCTGGGACCGCTACCACGAGATCGACAAGGGCAAGGGCAAGTACGTCAAGTACGACAAGGCGAGCATCTCCGCTGTGTTTGTGAGCCTGTACTAGGCCGTAACCAAGGCAGCGCCAATGAGTCCCTCTGCACGATGAAGCCTAGGAAGAAACCTCCGCATCCGTCCGGGCATTGTTGTCCGAGCCTTCCCCAGGAGGGTGGGGGAACATAACACTGGTAGGATGTTGCCAAGACTCTCTGCCTCTTCGCTCTTTCTCTCTATCTCTACTCTTCTTGCATCATCTTTCAAAGGTGCAGCATCTCACGATGCAGCCATGATGCAACCGGCCTCGTTTATTCAACAATGATTCGGTGAGAGGCTAAGACAGGAGAGTCAAGAAAGAAGGACAGGATCGAGGGTTGCAGGAACGAAGCATGATTTGCTATGCTACGCATCTGACCTGCTGCGTTGCCTGTTTCTCGTACTTGCCGTGCGTCAGGCAGGAGGAGGTGCTTGCAGGCAAGGCGCTGGAATCCTGTTTGCAGCAGCATGTCAACGAGCCCTGTCCGTCGTTTCTTTTCCCTTTGTCTTCCGCTTGCGCTCTCGTTGCATTGTGGAGGCGACGGTATCCGCTGTGATGGAGGGGGCGTGTGCATCATGCCTCTGTCTTGTCTGCTTCCCTCTTTTCTCACTCATCACAATTATTCGACTTCGCCTCGCTTCTCCCAATACCACGCATGGTGCATGCGGCAAAGGTCTGAAGAGTCCCACTCTCGAGGGACATACGTACGTGGTGAAAGGGAAACGGAAAAAAAAAAAAAAAAGCAAGTGCCGGGAGGGAGGGATGGCTGATACCGATCTGTTGGGAAAGCGAAAGAGGCCGGCAAAACTGGCATTGAGAGTGTTTTTGTGCTAAGCGAGCTACACAAAGCTGCGATGTGGTTTCCCTCTCATAAATGGCTAGTCTTTCCCGGCGCCTCTCTCCTTTGTCTCAATCCATCGACTTGCTTGGGCAACTCTTGGGCAGCAAAAACAGATCGGTCTTTCTATAGCCCTCACCTCGACGTGCAGTACGCGGTGCAGTACTGCATTGTATTCGCATGCACGCAAACGTGCTCACGACTACGACGACGCAAAGAAAGATGACAAGGCTTGCAGGACAGAGAACACACGAGGTTCTCTCCACCCTCTATCTCACCACGCCGGTCTTAATTTGTCATTTTTTCTCTCTCTTTATGCAGAGAGGATCAACGCTGAGGGGGACTCTGCATGTGCATTGCAGGGCGGTAACCAAAAGGGGCAGAGGGCAGGAGAGAGAACAGAAGAGGGCTGGCCGCCCCCAGACGCACGCACACACAAGGGTCCAAAAACAAAAGCCACTTCCCCATTGAGAAAGGAGCTGCAGCTTCAGTACATGGGGGGAGCAAGATGAGGGGGGCGAGGCAGGCAGGGGAAGGGGAAGGATTTGCAGGGCGAATTGCTGTTCGGGACCGAGAAAAAAAGGATCCCTTGCATTTTTTTTGGGGGCGAGACCTCTAAAGGTGTGTTTTTTGTTTCTGTTTGGATCTTTGAGGGCGGATGTGCAGTCGTGTTATTGTTGTTTCTGTTCTGTTTTTTATTAGCTTTGTCTTTTTTTTTGTTTCCTTTTCTTTTCATACCCATTCCCGTTTCATTTCGTCAGCCATTTTATACAGAGTATAAAAAACACAAATCTGCAAAAAAAAAAAATGAAAACTCACAAATACTATGCCGCGATTGTGTGAGCGGTGAACAAAGTCGCCATTTGTGACTGCTCAGCCTGACACGCTCAAAGGGGACACGATAAGTCAAAAAAGCGCAAATTATCGTGCAATTGTCGTCCCGTCGTCTCGCACGCCCGTGCTGTTTGCGATGGGCATTGCCCCTTTAAGCTGCTCCTATTGTTTGACTCTCCCGACCTTGGTTATCAATGTATGTCGCGATGAGAGTACCAGTCATGAAGTTGGAGGTGCTGTGTTTTGTTATCGTTCGAGGCGAACCACGCCCGCCGTAAATTGGATATCATATCTCTTGAACCAAGGACGACAGAAAATTAGCTGACGAGGCCGTCGTGGCAAGGTGGTACTTGGCCGGCATCTCCTCTTGGAGAAAATGGCGAGAAACGGTCTTGTTGAGGTGAGGAGCCCCGGACTGATCAGCGCAAGGATTTGTTTTCTCTGCATATCGTTCTTGGTGAATAAAAAGGCTGCAGGGCGGCGGCGGTGCGAGCCAGGCCTCCCAAGGTGGGCTGTTTTTGTTGTCATCTTCCTGTCCATCAGTGGAGAGAGAGTGTGACGCTGCTGTAGTAAGGCGAGGTGAACGGACGCTGCGGCCCATAATGACCGTGCAGAGCCTGACGATGTGCATGTTCAGGGCAGGGCAGGCAATGCACGATGCCACTTTGGGGCGATAGGAACTGCATGACGTTGGAGGGAAAAGATGCAAGGCGACTTGTCGATGGCAGCCTGGTGCATGAGAAGTCAAAAGCAATGGTCACGACACAAAGACTGCAAGGTGGTCAAATTGCCCATCGTTTCGTGTTCAACACGGTGGGCAGTCGTATCCGGAAAGACACAGACAGGTGAATATGATAGAATATAAACAGCTACCCAACAGTGAGATTCCCAAAAACTATGATCCTGCAGAAAGAGCCCAAGTACTCCTTGTTCACCGTTTACCGTCGCAAAAAAATAGTGAAACAAAAGCGAGTGTCCAATATGTCCTTCATGATGCCCTAAATAATCCAAGATGTGTGCCCAAAGGTATCCTAAAACAATAACTGCCCAAAGCTCCCAGACACAGTTGTGTCCTCCTGATACCTTTCCATGTGAATCGTTGATTGAAAAAGCAAAATGCAAAGCGAATGTCGTGGTCTTCCGTAGAAGACAGTAGAAAACCAAGAACGCCAGAAAGAAATACAAGAAGGTAGATAGTACTTGAAGTCATTCTCTCGTTAGATAAAAGCAAAGGGGTAGGAAGAAGAGGAAAGGGAAAATAAATAAATAAATAAAAGAGGAGGAGGAAAAGGCTGCAGCGCCGGGCGCAGGGTGCATGCGTGTTGTGCCGATGTGGATGTGATTTTCATGTCGTGGCAGACTTTGCTCCTGCATCACAACTGCAGCAGCTGCAGTCCGGTCCTTTGGGGCCTGTGAGGCTTGTGAAGACCTGGCATAGCCAGAGCTGGCCTGTTGCATGCGATGTGCATCCGCCCCCAAGTTGCAGTGTTGCAGGGGACCCCCAATGTAGCAGCGCAGACTTGGACAAAGCGCGGCCCAAGAGGGGAAGACGATTGACAAGAAGAAAAGAGGGTAGGGGGGTGAAGAAACAAGAGACTAAGAAGAGGTGAAGAAAAGACAACATGAAAACAAAATAAGAAAACTGTGTCAGAAAAGGGGGTGTATCGTAAGAAACGAAATAAAAGGGGGGAATAAGAACGGTGATCGGAGGCTGAGAGAGCGAAAGCGGCGCAACACGGCGCAACCGGACCAGTCGTCTCCTCTCGGTGAGAAGCTGCTGCTGCTGTTTTGTGTTTGGGCGAGCTGAGTGAGTCACGGTGTGGTGCTCAAGTTGAGCAACTTTGGGGGTTGATTGGCCCAGGCGAGTCCAGCTGAGTGGAGAGGAGAGACAGACGGAAAGAAGAAGAGAAGGCAGCTGGGCTGGGCCAGACACAGAGAGGCGCAGGACATGCAGCAATGGAGGTGCAGGTTCGCAGATGACGGGAGGATGGGGAGAGAGCAAAGCAGGACGTAGGAAGGATTGGTTACCCCCAAGCTGCAGCCATAAGGTGCGTGGAACGTGTGTCGACCTGCTGGGAGACTTGGAGACTTGGGTGGTGTAAGCTCCCGATTTGGACATAAAAAAAAATAGTGAAAAAGCTGGTTCCTGGCTGTCTCTAAGCTGCCTCGGCCGGTTACGAGCGGACGCGACAAGGCAGGTCAATCATAATGCTGGGAGGTCGAACGGGAAGAGGTCGAGGATGAGAATGGCAATAAGAGAGACGCGGCGTTCGAGTGACGTCGCCTAATCTGACGGGCACCGGTGGCAGTTCTTGCTGCCGCCGCAGTAGTCATGCGTGCCAAAGTCGACCGCGCGGCAACAATACGTACAGCACTGGTTGACGAGGGCGACGATTTCCTTGCAGTCCATTGTGAGGGTTGAGAAGGGTTGTTTGAGGAGTCTCGGTAAGAGGTATAGAGTGGTGAGATGGTCTGGCAAGCAGAGTAGCTAAAGAAGGGGCGAGATGGTCAAAATAGTCAGAGAAGTATCAAGATAAGGTGAATTTGTCGTTGTCAGGTTTTTATTATGATTGTGTGAGGTTGGAGATGTTCTGAGCTGGTGAGAGTAGATGGGAGAGAAGAGAGTAGAAACTAATCCGAGGAAGGAAGGGATGAGGGTTTATATAGGAAAGAGCCGACGAGGAGGCTGTGACGAAAATCGTCGTGCAAATCCCCCAGAGCAATGATGCGAGAAAAACGTGGGCGTGGCAGGGGGGGTGTGGAGGAAGGAGCGAGTGAGAGTGAAAGAGAGGGGAGTACGACCGAGGGTTGGGATGGAGAGGAATATTACGATTATTATGAGGGCAAGAGCAGGGCGAGAAAGGCAGGAACAAGGCCGGACGCGGACGGGCCAAGAAAGCGCAAGAAAGCCAACGTCACCGCCAAAACGGGCAACGCTGGGACATTTTCGTTTCCCCCCCTTCTTTTTAAGTTGTTCCTTCCTTCTACACACACACCGCACCCTCTTAGTGGCCGTTTTGCTCTTGTTAGTGCCGATCGTGACTTTGTGGCCGGCCTAGCGACCAGGGGAGCCAATAAAGGAAAGAGGGAATTATTGGGGAGAGGAGACGCCGTGAGGAAGGAGAGACCGAAGATGGGGGTGTGTGGTCACTCAGTAAGGCGCTGGTTTTGGGGCGTGGCTAGTGGGCCGATGTCCAACGTGAGAAGAATTAGACAATAGAGAGAGGCTGTAAAAGGGAGGGATTTGGAGGATTACAAGAAGATGAAAAATAATATAAAAATAAGAGAATATGAGAGAATAGTGTCTTTACCACACATATGGGCAATAAAATACACATAACATAGAAAATGTGGGCTCAGAATGCACAATGACCGCATGTATCCAGTGCCCAGACGAGAGAGGAGCAGGGAGAGAGCGAGATAAATCATAAAACAAGAGACAAGGGGCAAGGGACGAAAGGAAAGACACAAAGAACCGAAGAGAAGAAAACAGAGTCCGCTAGGCAGGCAGCATATCCCATATCCCAAAATCCAGGGCTGAGCAGGGGTCCTTCTTGTTTTGCTTCGTTTCTGCATCTTTGACGAGCGCCCCTCTTTCCGTTTTCCTCTTTGCTCTCCTTCCTCCTCTACTTGGCGGTGTGCTACGAAAATGAAAAGGGGGGGTGGAAGGGGGTCACGAGGATGGGCCGATGGCTTCTTTCTATTTGCCAAGCCGGCGCGCCAGGAGAGGAGGGATGAAACGAAACGGACAAGGGAACGGTGAGGTTGAGAGAGAGGAAGGAGCGTCACAGGCAACGACAAAGAGAAAGAGCGAAAGAGCACGATAATTGAGCAGACAAGGAAGAAGAGGGGGGCGATAGGAAGAGGGGAAAGCGCGACGGGCGGGCGCGGCGCTATGTTGCCAGGAAAATAAATGGGGGGGGGGAAGCGCGGATGGGGGGAGAAGGGGACGAGGAAGGAGGAGAGAGATTACCGAACATGGAAACAGGCTTCCTCCACGTTGTTTCCTTTTTAGTCGTGTAAGTCGTCGCCCTGAGGAAGGCACGCACATGGGATCCTGCAACGAGGATGACGATGGACCCTTGGCCCTGTCCATTTCGTATTGTGCAACAGCGCGCAACTGCAGGAATGTGCAGCAGGTCCTTTGTTCTTTCCTCTCTTTCTTCTTTCCTCTGCCCTTTCTCTTGCCGCCGGCCACACGGCAAGACGATGGGCAAAGCACACCTCACGAAAACCCCCCTGCCAGAACAACATCACCATTCACCGTCCTTATGCCGGCCTCCGGCATTTCTCTTCGACCGGCTCGCGATCCTCCCTCCCTCTTCTCAGGCTTGGCGTCCTGGCGTACTCGGCCCAATTGTGCGTACAAGCACACAACTACTGCCGCTCGATCCCCATGCTCGCCCATTTCCCTCGTCAGACGATTAACAACACCCACATCTGTATCTCTCTACTTTGACCCCTCTTTGCTCTTTATTGACTCTTACTTTGTCGTGTTGTCGTCGCCCTGCTTCCCCTCTGTGCCTGCCCGTGCTCCGCAGTTTACTTACAGACACACCGCACACCATGCACCACGCAGCACCAGTGCATGTTGAATGTCCAGTGCATTACCGTGCCTTGCAATCTGCACACCCCCCTCCACTCCTTCCCTATAGGTTCTTTCCTGATTTGGCAGCAAGAGTCACTGCCTGCGTCCTCTGTGTGGAGACTTAATACAGCCATCAACTATGATGTGTAAGGACAAGTACTCCATACATACATGCTCGTATGTATTTTTATCTCGTCTGGTCGCAGTGGGAGCACCCGCCTGCCGGTATCTGCCATGCACCTCGCATCCGCAGTTGAACTGCACGCCTGCATTTTGTTACGCGTCGCTGGCTTTTTCAAGTAGTGTGCTCGTTGGTTTCTTTTTTTTATGTTTGTTCTTTTATTTGTCCTATTTAATTTGTATTGGTTTCGTTTTATCCGCCTGCGCCCTGCTGCCCTGCGCCCACAACGCACAGCAAAGGACTGTTATTGGGGGGAACAGCGCGGGCATTTTCATCCAAAAATACGACAACACAGAAAGTGCTCTCTAATACCTCTCCTTCCCAGACGGACATCACAGCATGCCACACGTGGGTAAGGAGTAATGGGCATCGCCTCGCTGCCCACGTTCCCGCTCTTTCCGTCTCTTTTGCTCTCTTTTTCTCTCTTTCCCTCTCTTTTCCTCTCTTTCCCCCTCACTCCGTCGTTGCGTATAAGACGGCTACGCCGCAAGTCGTGTTACGATCACCCGCGCGCGTAGCCCTGCAGCCCGTCTTTTCCAGAAGAACAAGCGGGACGAAAAACGAGAAAACAAGATCGAACAAGACCGTGGCACGCATCACATCTTCACTGCTGTGTTGATTCGTTGGCCCCGTCGGTTGGTTATGCCAGCTCGGCGGGCGTCACACCTTCCTGGGTCCCTATATGATGACGCGCTTGCTAGGCTTGACCCTGGGTTGGCTTTCGTCTTCAGCTGGCTGCGCCTTTCCCTTCCGCGGTTCTCCGTCGTCGAGTTGTCCAATATTCTTTTTGAATTTATATTTGTATTTAATCGTGCTTCTTCGTTGCTTTCTTTTTCCTGCTGCAAGGCGCAAAGAGGGGGGAAAGAGAGGAGGAGGGAGGGTGTTCGACCCAGAGGGGCGGTGAGGGGGGGTACACGGAAGGAGCGAAAGAGAAGAGACGTCCGACAGACGGTGGTCGACCAATCGTGTTACGTTGAAGGACTTGGGAGGCCACGGGAGGCCACGAGATGCCCACGCGCTGGGCACTGGAGGGAAAGAGCGAATGTGCAATTGTGCGAATCGAAAGAAGGAGCGCGGCCATGGCCCAACCCTACTGCTCCTGCTAGTCAGGGACGATGCCCACACAAGGGAAGGTAAGGGCGTTGGAGTGCGGAACGGCCAGATAAGGAAGGGGGGGAGAAACTGCCGTTTTCGCAATCGTCGTACGAAGGTAATGTGACGTGCCCAAGGACCCGTAAGAAGAGAAAGCACATCAGTCAGAGGCAAGAGCGACCCTGAAGCCACTGCTCCTGCTTGCTTGCTGGGCGCAGCGGATGTGACGGTCGCCTTCTTATTTCCCACCCCTTTTCCCTCTTCCCCTCCTCCTCCTTTATCGCACATCGCCCTGGAGAAGAGACCCGAATGACCACATCGTAAAAGGACAGATGAGGCGAGGCAGGGGAAAGGACGGACGATAAAGCAACTCACGTCGCCAACAGCGAATCCAAGACGGATCCGCATTACCACGGAAAGTGGGACACGCTCTGGGCGAAAGAGGCAGGCCACCCTCTCGAAGACTGGTCTTTTCTTTTGTCTCATTTTTTCTCTTTTTCTCTTTTTCTCTTTTCTCTTTTTCTCGTTTCTCGTTTCTCGCGATGGCAGGTGCCTGTCGTTCGTTCTGTCTCTTCTCTATCACACCCATCCCACCCCCGTTTCGTCTTGCTTGACGCCTTGAAGCCCGGGCGATTCCGTCAGAGCTCGGTGCACAAAACGAAACCCGGACATATTGCCCTGACTGGCCAACGTTTATCCTGGAGTCTCTTTTTGCTCACGAGGACAGAACTGCAGAACGTGCGCCTCGTTTTCCCTTGATAGCCGATGCTGCCGGGGTGTGCTCATACGCAAAAGGTCCTCGTCAACAGTTTTGTGTTGATTACGGTTCCGATTGTCAGTTGGTTTCTCGTTTTTCGTCTTTCCCTTTTTTGTCTTTTTGTCATTTTCCACCTTACCCGTCTCTTCTTTCCCTGTTTCTGTTGTCTTGCGACCGTGGCCGATCCCGACATGATTGGACGGCAGCAAGTCATGCCTTGTGGCCTGCATCGTCATCGCGATCGACACAGCGTCGAACAAAAGACAGAGCCCATCGTCCTCGTTCTATCTTGCACAGTTGCAGGGAGAAAAAAAATATACACAGGCCGTCGTGCCCGACGTCAGGCATGGCAGTGCAAGATCCGCCTCGACATGCCTTTGCTTTTGTTTCCAGCTTCTCTTGTGTCACCATCTTGCCCGCTTGCTCACACTTTGCCTTGATTCTTTTTTATCTTTTCCCGCCCCTTGCGCCTACTTGAAAAGGCGAGAAGAGAAAGATCACCGCATCGCCACAGCATGCATCATGTCGGCGATATTGGGTTGGCGGGCATCATATCTTACATTACATTCCCTCTCATAGTCTTCCCCTTCTCATATGTTGTGAGAGGGGAGAACTCGTGCCAGTGCCAGCGCGCAGGCGTGGGATGTCGACACATGAAGTTATGAGCGAGGCCTCTCTCGGGACACAAGACACGAGACACGAGACAGGAGAGAAGGGATAGACCGAAAAGGAGAACTGAGAAACTGAATGGCCCATCTTGACAACGAAACTGCAGCCACGGCTTCCGAAGGTGCACACCGATCCGGTGCTTTCAGGGGTTCAAGTGTCGGGCCTCGTTAAGAGTATCCCCAAAATCGGGGACCCCTGCTCGTCGATCTCACCGACTATTTCCTCTGTTGACCGTCTAATTTTGTGACTGTTGTTCCCTTTTTGCACGTTTCCGCCGTCTCTTGTTCTGCGTTGTCCTTCCTCGTTTTGCCTTTTCTTCACGTTCTGATGCTACGCTGCCATGTTGTGCAACCACCCCATCCCGGCATCAGAAAGGTGGATAGAAGAGTGAGAGAGAAAGGGCGAGTGAGGGTAGGGAGAGTGCACAGAGAGAATTTATTTCTCGCAAAGCGCGCATTGCGCCCGAAGAGGCGTTTTTTGGTCTTGTGTGACGACCTCGCTGAGGACACTGAAGACGATACCCCCCCTTGCCCCTGTCTCCCTTCGACCCCGGCCTTCCATTTTTCTTCTTCTCGTTCTTCTTTGTTCGGCTACGGAGGTGGCTTTGTGGCTTTGTGCGACATACCCATGACGCACAATTGCCTGATCAGTACTCTATACTATGGCCAGTTGGGCGACTGACTGAGATGGCAAGTTGAAGACGGATTGCGGCCCATCTTTTGATCGTTTACTTCTCGTCGCGCACTGCCACGTCGTCAACTGGTCGGATGAGAGGCAAAAAGAGACGACATCATGAGTCGATGCTCATCCGACAATATACGCTCATTTTTTCCGAAGACTGCCGCTCTATCCCGCGTGTATTCAAGTGTATAGGCGCATTCTGTGCTGTCAGGTGGCATCGTCAGATCAATGATACTACGTTCACTTTTTTCATCTCCTGGTGTCAACGATCGTGGCAGGATAGCTTCGACATGGGACAACAGTCGAATGCTTTTCCGAGGAAGAGATGAAAAGTAAGACGAGAACGATGTCGAGTTTCATGAAAAGTTGAAAAGTAGCAAAAAAATACCTGTCAACAGAAGTCAGGCATGTCTATCCCGTCCCGATTTGCAGAGAGAGCCCCCCGCCCCTTCAAACATGAACAACGTGTGAAAATAAGATTCAAAGTTTATCGTGAGATATATACAAGCTTAAAACCTGCGTGCAACTCTGTGAAAAAATGCGATGTTCATGTAAATAAGACAGTGATATATAGGAAGTTGTTGACGAGTCATCTTATGTAGTCTTTATCCCAGAATTTTAAGTAAAAATATAGGATGTATTAGTGTGAATCTTTTTCGATTGCAAATATACACGATTCATACGAGAACAAAGTTATAAAGGATGAGATGAAAATTAGTAGTGTCGATCTCATAAAGGCTATAAGAATAACATAATGACATGAGGTCTCACGTAAGTACCCACACCTCAACACCTTGTAAAACTGTTAGGTCGAAGATAACTTCTATTGCGTATTTTGTAACACAAGATTGCGGATAGCAATTTGAGAGTTACAAGAGTAGGTTATAGAAAGAGACCAAGACGACATTTAATATGGTAGAAGTGTGTATATTTATCTGTTTTTTTTTTTCGTTAAAATAATAATAATACGGAAAGTAATGTCTTTCACAAGATGTTCTTTAAAATACAAAAAAAAATAAAAAAATAAATAAAGACAACATTCTCGGCAAAGTGACACACAAAATCTTAGTAAGTAGAAGACTTTGTTGACAACATTACGCGGGTTGCTTACATTAATGACTTACCCACGCGTTGTCGTGTTCACCACATCGGTAATGGCCCCATTCTCGGGGACCGAATCCGTCACAGCCGCCGTCTCGAATCGCACCACCACCTGCGCACAAACTTTAGTCTAGAACCCTTCCTTTTTTGTTCTTAGGCCTTGTCCTTTTCGGCTATTTTCTATTTTCTTCTTCCGTTCGCACTGCAGTTTCTCGCACGGTACGGCATAGATTGTTTTGTTTGCTGGTGCAATGCAAGATAGTCGCTCTTTTATGAGTGGCACCAGCACGCCGGGGACCGCCTTCCGGAGCATCACCATAGGCTTTGTGGCTTTGCTCACCCGGCCGCTCGGCGTAAGTCGAAGCGAGGGCAAGCCGTGTGCTCCCCCGAGGGTGGAATTGCATGCACAAGCGCGTGCAAGTTCGTCTGCTCTTAAGGAGAATCGACGTCGATCGCACGCGTTGTGCTCAGGGGCAGGGGCTGTCAACAGCCAAGGGTGATCGCGGATCATGTCCGCATGTCGTGATTTTGTTCTATTTCCTACATTTGCCTTTCTATTTTCTGCTCGCTGCCCCTGTCCTCACATGAAATCATGTCGCGCGCTGCCGCCGCAATACTTTCTGGTGCCGTCGTGTATTTGCTCGTGTTCAGGTGTCGTTCTGTCTCTGACATGTGAAAAGGGTCCATTTTTTGCCACCCCCCCAAGACGGCTAATATTACCTCGACTGTAAAAAAAAAAAAAAAAGCTACGCGAGTTAGCTTTCCCGATAGCGTACAAACTTTGTACTCTGGGTCCCCATTTCGTCTTTTGGCAACGACTGCACAGGAGAACAGGTATGTGGTAGGTGAACTTGCTCACCACCGTTAAGGAAATTGTAAGTACGGAGTAAGAGAATATTCGTCCTGCACTAGACAGCGAATGCATCCCTCCTTCGGTCGTGTAATGCCAAGGACAAGCGTAGGCTTTGGAGTCTGGGTTGCCCCTCTGTCCCTGTGGTCGTTCTTGTCCCGTCCTGTCCGTCCTGGTGCACAAGTCGTCCTGGGCAGTTGCCACTTACAACTCTGCTCGGCTGATTTGCCCTGATCTGGCTGATACATCGGCTGCTTCGTGTCCAACCGACTTTTCGAGTCGTTTATTGCTGTCTATTGAACGACGGCGCCTTGCCGAGCTTCTTGGGCGTCCTCTCACGGGCAGAGACCCGGTAGCGAGCCTTGGCCAAGTAACGTGATGTATTTATTGTCTGTTCCGTCGTGGTCGGAGTGTTTGCTACTCGAAATCTGATAATATCGAATTTTGTAGTGACGCCCGGCCTGGAACGGCTTCTGACCTGTTTACCTTTCCAAAAAAAAAAAAAAGCATGTGCCAGGACCCCTGTTCCTTCTCTTTTTTATTTTTTATGATGCTACCTGCAGAGTCCGGTATCATACCGAACCCAAACCCAGCAAGCGCAACAAGGGTCCCATCCATTTCCGAGAGAAAGAGAGGACTTACACGGCTTGCGTCGTATTCCGAACCAAAAGAGGAAAACAGAAAGGAAACAAAACATACCAGGTACAAAATCGGATGGCATCGCGAAGAATGCGATAAAGTTTCACACGAAAGACATGAAGGTTGTAATATCTTTCCATCATGGCTGGCATGCCAATGGCCAACATCTCCACGATGACCCCCACGATTTGCCAAAAAGATGTCTCAGGCGATGGCATGGCCGACAAGGGTACGGAGTAATGCTTGGGACAGGACTACCGTACAAGTAGCGCTGGCAGACATGAAGATATGGAGAAGGTGGCATCCAGGGAAAGCCAATGGATTGGCTTACCGGCCGATAAAGAAGTACTGACCGAGAGTCTGTTGGGGCGTTTGGGATGTTTGCGTCGTTTGGGTTGTTCGAGACGGTTCCAATTCCAGGCACATGTCTCAAACTTGGGCGCCTTTCCTGGACCAGAGGGCTAGTTACACAGCATTCTTTCGTTTTCGTTTTATTTATGCCTTTGGGGCAAAGGGATGCCGTTCATTTCGGTTGTAATATTTGCACAAAGGCCGAGAGAGACAAGGCACGGCGACGCGAGGGTGACGAGTACGAGGTAAGCAACAGCGGCCACGGAAAAACAAAAACAAACCAAAGAAATCGGTAGGATACGGAACACGAAAAGTAGACAAAGGCACATCATGCAGTGTCCGACATCAATTGCAGCGTGCGGGGAAAAGGCGTGATAAGGGGTGGATTGGACCGGTGTATCAGTTGCATCGCAGCATTGCAGCATTGCAGCGGCATCGCGGTGTCGATGTCTATGTACAAGAGTCGCGATGCAGAGATGGTGGCCAAGCGCAGGTACTGGGTACAGAGTGGTGATGTCACTTGGCATGTGGAACAGGACAGGGGGGATGGATGTATTATGGACGTTATCGCAGCGAATGCGCATTGGGAAGGAACGAAGGGAACGAGCCACAGCGTGTGTATCGACAGACTGGACAGGGAAGGAGAGAAAGAACGTGATTGCGAGGTTGAAATGGCAAGACCGACCGACAAGCCACGGCATGGCGAATATCGGGCCAGGGAACATCCAACGGGTGCCTCCTTTTGCACATCGTTTGCCATGGTATTCCTGTCCTTTTGCACTTCTTTTCTTCTGCCCCCTCCTTATCCGGTTCTTGCCTTCGTTTACCTTGTTTGCTCGGTTGTTTTGCGGTTGGATGCGCATCCCCTTGCCCCTCTGTTCGTCTCCCTTGGCCGTTTTGTGACGGACGTGGTGGCGACACAGGGCCAGTTGCAGGGGGAAGGAGCAGGAGGGCGGGGGTGGAAGGAGCAGCCGCCACAGCGCCTGAAGGCTGTCTGGCGCATTTCAACGGGGAATACTGCGAGCAAAGGGCAGGAACGCACGGGCCAAGCATGGCCTTTCACATGCCAGAACATGCCACACTGCCAATGCCACACTGATGCCACAACGTGCACCAATCCATATGCAACAGCTTCTGCTTGAATGTGCAGAACCGTCCAATGGTGTTCGAGCTGCCCTTTCACCGCGCGCGCAAGCAATGTATCCTCGACACGTCGTATTCCGGATCGAGAGGCCCTCTGGCCCGGCAGCCATTGTTTGCAGGGGAGAGATAAGGAGCAGGAAGCTTTTTTCGCTTGCCTTCAGTGAAGAGCTGCAGCTGATGTATCTCATACGCTAGCAGCTTGGGACGCTGGGACGGTACTCGAAACGCCCTCTGGCCCTGTCAGAAGTTTTTTTTAGGACGATGCCTGGACGTCTGGGAGTGAGCGATCGCCCAGCCCAGCCCAGCGCAGGCCTAGCAGGCATCCACTTTAAGCCGTACAGTGGGCGAAGCTCAAAGGCAAAAGCACATGCCAAAAGGTCGTCCCAGAAAACCAAGAACGCGACGCAGAATGAAAAAAAGTCAGAAAGAAAGAGACGGACGCGCATCATCTCACACCTTGGGGAGGCAATAGGCAAGTCGGGCGAAAAACGTAAGAACAAGACAAGAGACAGTACAAAGTAAGACAAAAAGACAAAAAGGCAAGGGCAAAAGGCTTGACTACCTCCTGCCTCTACCTCCTGGTCCTGCCTCTACCTCCTAGTCCTGCCTCCTGGTCCTCCCTCCTGCAAGGAAAAGCCTCTGACTGTCGGTGGCCACACCTCTTTTCTGCCAAGATGGGTGGTGTTGTAGGAGAGGGAAGGAGCACGCAAAATGGCGTCCGTTGCTCGCCGTAGTTGTATCTTTCGTATTCCTTGCAGACCAGACCATTCGTAGAAAAGACAAGCTTGCCGCCGTGCGCTTTCCTTTATTTTCGTCGTTTCGTCCTTCCTCTTCTTTCTCCCCTCCTTCCTTCTTCTCTTCCATTTGCTCCTTCACTCTTTCCTCGTCTCTTCAAACATCGACACTCCTCATCGACTGCCCTGTCTATCTCCATTGTAAGATACCACTCCTCTTGAGCCTCTATGTACCTGAGCTACCCACAACACGCTCTGGTAATCGCCCTTGCGCTCTCACCCTGTCTTGTTGCTTGCTCCTTCCCTCCTTGCTCCTTTCCACTCCAGTCTTGGCTGCATTCTTTGTTCCCCTTTGTGTCTCAGACGTCTCACTCAGGAAGCTTCCTGTCTTTCTCCGCGCTTCTCTTTTTCTCCTCTTTTCTGTCTGTCTTCTTCTGAATTGTTTCTTACCATCCCCCCACACATTTAGGTCTCTTATTTCTGTCGCCCGCCCGCCCAACTTCGAGCAGCTCTCTCCTCGTCTTGTCCAATTCGCAAACGGTCGCACAACACGAACAAAACGACAACCACAACTCTCTCTCTCTCTCTCTCTCTCTCGCAACCAACACCCTTCCCACACAATTCACAATGGCCTCTCCCCAGGTGAACGGCGTCAGCCCGCAGTCGGCCTTCTTCGAGGTGAGCCCTACTCTCCCTTCTCCATCCATGTCGTCTGCCTAACTAACAACAACACGAACAGCACCTCCTCCAGTACCCTCTCGTGTCCGACGGTGTCTCCACCGTCAAGGACAACAAGTACGGCCAGCAGACCCTGGCCATCAGCTCCTCCGCCTACGAAACGCTGGCCAAGCCGGTGCTGCCCTACCTCACCAAGCCCTACGGCTACGTTTCCCCGTACGTCAAAAAGGCCGACAGCCTCGGCGACCGCACCCTCGACTCGCTTGACCAGCGCTTCCCCGTCGTCCGCAAGCCCACCGCCGAGGTCTACCAGGAGACCAAGGATCTCGTTTGGTACCCCGTCCGCAAGGCTTCGGAGGGCCGCGACCACGTCTACGACGTCTACTCGGGCGAGCGCAAGCAGGTCGGGGGCGACGGCGTGCTGCCCACGGGCAAGGCGCTGGCGCTGACGGCCATTACCGTGACGGCCGAGACGCTGGCCTGGGTGCGCGCCTACCTGTCGGCGGCCAAGAAGCAGGCCGGCACGGCCATCAGTGAGAAGACGCCCAACGGGACCAACTAGGCCGAGGGTGGCCCGAAAACAACCGGAACTGGTCGCTACTTCTGGTGGCAAGTCTTTTGTAAGTCCTTTTCCTGCACGATAAGGACGAAACAAGTAGCAGGCGGTTGAGCAGGCCCGGCAGGGTGCTTCACACCCTCATTTTCCCTGCTCATCATTTCTCTTGATGACTTTTTATTTAACACACCTCACACACCATTCCCGTTTCTCACCATCGGGACCCATCGCTCACCCCTCTTTTCTTTCCCCTCTCATCCCTTCGGGTTGCTCTTATTCACTATTGGTGTCGTTGACCTCGTCTCTGACGTCTTTTCCACTTTTCCTCTCTTATGCTCCGTTTTTACCCATTGATAAAACGACTTTTTGTTTGATTCCCACTCTTTCTTTTCGTTTCTCGCCTTTCCATCTCTCCTTCTCATCCTACTTGTTTCCTCTTTCTTTTCTTATCATTTTCTTCTTTTCTTGTTTTCTTCAGGCTAGACTAGGGACCTTTTTATATATACGTACGGATACCGGAACCAAAGTACTGTGACAAAAAAAGAAATTTGCTTTTTAATGATATGGGATGCTGTTCCTATCGCCATGATTGATGCACTGATGTGACCGTGACTTTGTGACTGATGTGATATGGATGAAGAAAAGGATGCATGCAGGCACTTCCCCGCGTCTTGTCCATGATCGTCGATGGTGGAGTATAGACACAGCAGAGAAGGAGGCGCCTCTGTCCTCTTCCCCTCGAGATAACGGTCGCTTCCGACACAACCGTTGAGATGCATAGAAAGAGGGGAAACACAAAAACGCGAGAGAAAGAGAGAGAGAGAGAACGCATGGCGCAAACGCTGTCTCACCTCCTGCATCAACCCAAAGTGCCGGATAACCAAGGCTTCGCTAGGCTATTCTAGCCCACCACCACCACCGCCTTGTGTGAGTGGGTGTGAAGGTGTGAGCAACCAGTAATGCTCTCTGTTGAAGCGTCTGCTTCTCGCTTCCTGTTTCTTATCAATGCTCGCCAAATTGGGGCTGGGCCTGCTCTACACATTCTTATCTTAGCGAGCCAGTGATACAGCGATATGCAGCGACTTACAACCAAAGCGGGGTGGATCGCCCACCCGATGGTGTCATTGGTGGGTTGTATGAGTGTGATTGTCACAGAGCAAGGCGTGACCCATCACGTGAATTCTAGAACCAGCCACAGATGACAAGCCACAGTCAGCTACGGAGTAGTACAAGTCAGATAAATGACTAGACCCTGTCGGGCTAGACCGACTCCACCCGTTGGTACCAAGTCCCTGACAAACGGTTACATCAGCGTAAGCAGTGCCGTTGCAAATCGATGCGAAACGGTTTGCCCACTCTTGCACACCCACTGGGCTTTGTCATGGCTGAATCACTGCAATTGGCGGGGCCTTCACGGCGGAAGACCGAATTACAGGCCAAGACATAGCGAGCAGCACCGTCTTCTAGAGCTGCGCGGGGCCGCTGTAAGCAGCTGGCGACCATGACGAATCCTTAGGCGAGCAAGCTCTGCTTTGAGCGCAAAAGCGCTGCGGGGAGCTGGAGCTTGTCCATTTACAGCGGCAGCCGGGCTGCGAAGATTCGCGATCGTTCCCTTATTTCTACTAGCACCCTGCACCTTGCCGGACATCGAGCTCTTCTCCCGTGTTCTCTCTGCTTGTTCCTGTCTTTCACTATTATTACACAATCTTACCATAGCCCGTCTCTCATTCGTGTTTCTTCCCCTCCCCCCTCATCTATAAAAGAGATCGTCCCGATCCACCTTGGTCCGATGAAGTCTCTTTCGATTCTGCTCTCCATCCTCATTGGCATCAGCTCGATCTTCTTCTTTCGAAGCACATTTCCAGACTCTTTCTACAACTTTCACAACACTCTCAACAGCATCCATAGCTTGGTCCCAACCCAGATCTCGACCCAGCTCTCTTTGCTAATCCAGTCGCTAGCAAGCAACACCAACACCACCAACAACATCAACACAAACACACTTTACGACACCGTTAACACACCCGTCCCCTCTACAATGACTTTCCCGCGTCACATTCGCAAGGTCTTTACCGCGCTCGAGCAGAGCGAAGGCGCCGGCGCCCGCGTCCGCCGCTCCATTGGCACGCCTGCGCTGCGCAACTTCTCGCCGTTCTTGATGCTCGACCACTTCTCTATCAAGCCGGGCGCCGGGTTCCCCGACCACCCCCACCGCGGCCAGGAGACCATTACCTATCTGCTGCAGGGCGGCGTCGACCACGAAGACTTTGCCGGCAACAGCGGTACGATCAACTCGGGCGACCTGCAGTTCATGACCGCGGGCAAGGGCATCATACACGCCGAGATGCCGCGGCAGAACCCCGATGGGTCGGCCAACGTCGGCCTGCAGCTGTGGGTCGACCTGCCCAAGGAACTCAAGAACTGCGAGCCGCGGTACCGCGACCTGCGCGCGGCCGAGATTCCGACGGTTGATGTGGACGACGACAAGGTGCACATCAAGGTGATTTCGGGCCAGAGCCACGGCATCGACAGCGTCAAGGACCTGGCCTACACTCCTGTGTGGATCTTGGATGTCACCGTCAAGCCCGGCGGTAAGGTGGCCCAACCTCTGCCGGCCAACTGGAACGCGTTCGCCTACGTCCTCGAGGGCAACGTCACCTTTTCCAATGGCGAGGAGGAGCCCAAGGCGGTCGAGCAGTACAGCAATGTCGTGTTTGGCCCCGAGGGCGACGGCATCACGGCGAGCGTGGACGCCTCGGCGACGGAGCCGGCGCGCTTTGTGATCGTGGCCGGCACGCCGCTGGACCAGCCGATCGTTCAATACGGCCCCTTTGTCGTCAACTCCAAGGAGGAAGTCTACAAGGCGCTGATGGACTACCAGACGCACACCAACGGCTTTGAGCGGGCCGAAGGCTGGCAGAGCGAGATTGGCAAGTCCATGGTGCACTGAGGCTGGACGTGGCAGGGGCTGTGGCAGCGGTTACGCCTGCCGGCATCGCCTGTCATTGCAGCAGTGGTCTTGACCACGGCCACCTACGCCCTGATTCATGTTTTGTTTTTCTTGTCATCACGTCCTTTCTTTTTGTCCTGGAGTTAACATTACGATCTCATTGGCATTTTCATGTATTTTTTTTTTCTCACAATCTTTTATGTACACTACAAAAAACTGGCGCAACGGTTTTCAGGAAACCCTTTTTTGGATAGCCCTTTATTGTTTTTGTTTTCGTGGGATTTTTATATATTTAGGTGGTTATTTACGCAATGCAATTTCACCACAAATCTACAAGTACCAATTCAATGACCTCTACCAACTCGAAACACAATCGTAGCGTGCCAATGTCTCCATTGTCGTTATTCGAAGCGACCAATGGCATTCGTAAAAGAAAATCAGGCTGTCGCTGAAGTGCTGGTCATTTGTACGGACCGCAATCGACAGGGGCAGCGAACCCGAGTCAAACCGCATCAATGGGGTTAACCCGAGTCAGCGCGAGGTTTTGACGAGCTATGTGCGAGAGCAAGCATGGACCACTGGCTGGAGAGTGCGCGCGAGACCGAGACCGAGCTGCTTTGCCGCCTTCACATTAATTCTGGTGCCTAGATACCAAGGTACCATTGCACGCTAAATGGCTAGCGAGGTACATAATCCAACCACAGCTCTGCTCAGCACAGCCTCTGAAAAAAGGCAAAAAAGGGAGAAGACAATGCGGCATTGACACCACGCTAGCGATGTAAGTCGGTAAAGCGACGGCAAAGGACGAAAAAAAGACGAGAAAAGTGCCACTGACGCAAAAGGCTCGGCCCCGGCCAAGACCCCTGGGTCGCACCTTGCGGCCGACCGCAGCTCGGGGGGTGACGCCAGTCCGTGGACAGTGGACGCGTTGGCCATGCAAGGCACCGGGATAACATGAAAGGAAGTCAAACGTGCAAACTTAAAAAAAGAACAGACGATGGAAGATAAATAAAGAGCGAGCCCTGCGGCAGTTGAACAAGTTTATTCAAAAGCCAGAACATCAGCCTCGCAACATTTTCATGCTCCTATCCAAATACACACCGCACCATCCATACTCTTCATTTTCTGTTCTTCCCTTCCAACCTCCCCTCCACAGTCAATATGACCAAAGTCGAAATCACGGGCGGCGAGCCTGCCGAGCCCGAGTCGTTCTACACTCAGCAGCCTCAACAACCTCAACCTCAGCAGCCTCAGAGCACCGGCCCGTCCACACCTTACTATGCACCCCAGGTCAACGACAACGGCAGTGGCTATGGTGACAATACCACCGCCGCCGCCAACAACGGCGCCCACTACCGCTCCAGCCTCTCCAGCCGGCTCTCCGCCCTGGGCGCCCGTGCCGCCTCGCCCATCAACATGCTCGCCAACCGCATGGGCTCCGAAGGGTTTCTGCCGGAGACCATGTACAAGGAGTGCGAGAAAGCCGCGCGCATCCTGCAGGGGTTTTGCAGTAGGTCACATTGCTCTCTTAATCGTAATCAAGTTGCCTCCGCTGACACGCCGACAGAGCAAG
This sequence comes from Sporothrix dimorphospora, assembly GCA_021397985.1. NCBI lineage: Eukaryota > Fungi > Ascomycota > Sordariomycetes > Ophiostomatales > Ophiostomataceae > Sporothrix > Sporothrix dimorphospora. Next base: position 492,212 of record WOUA01000021.1, read on the forward strand.
GCATCGACGCCAATGCAGACCAGCTGCCGGCCAAGCTGGCCCAGACGTCGACCGCCTCGTCGTCGTCGTCGTCGTCGTCCCTCTCCAAGAAACAACAAAAGGCGCCGGCCCCCTCCCGCCGCACCTTGATCCACATCCCCGCCAGCGTCCTCCAAAAGGCCGTCGGCCTCGCCATCTATACCACCGGCCGCGTCGGCATGCACGTATCGGGCGCTACAGGCTCGGGCGTCCTGATTGCCCGCCGCCCCGACGGTTCTTGGTCGCCGCCCTCGGGCATCCAGGTCCACTCGGTGGGTGCCGGCTTTATCCTCGGTGCCGACATTTACGACTGCGTCCTGGTGCTCAACACGCAGGACGCTCTAGACGCGTTCTGCAGCAAAACGCGCCTGTCGCTGGGCTCGAGTTTGGGTGTGACGGCGGGGCCCTACGGCGTGGGCGGTGGGTTTGGCGTGGCGGCCACTCCAAGCCCGCCGAAAGCGGTCCCTGTCGAGGGTGGCGTGTCGGGCAGCGCCTCGGGCGCACAGAGGTCTCCCCTCCGCCAGACAATGGACCGTGCCGTCTACTCGTACATCAAGTCGCGCGGCATCTACGCCGGGATTAAGGTCGACGGCACCGTCGTGACCTCCCGCCAGTCGGCCAATGCGGCGTTTTACGGCACGCCGGCGACGGTGCAACAGATTCTGCGCGGGGACGTGCCACCGGGACTCTGGCAGACGTCAGCGCAGGTGCTGCTGGACGCTGTGCGGGCTGCCGAGGGGCAGGGCCAGCTACCGCCCCTGCCTCCCCGGCCGCAGCAGCAGCAGCCCCAGTACACGCAGCAGTACCCCCAGCAGTACCCCCAGCAGTACCCCCAGCAGTACCCTCAAGAGTACCCCCAGCAGTACCCACAACAGCCTGGCCAGCCGTATCCGCAGCAGTGGTATGGCCCGGCACCATCCGCGTCGTGGCCGAATGCGGTACCTACTCCCGAGAAGACGGATGTGCAGCAGCGTGAGATTGTCGGTACTCCGGCAGCGATGCCGGCGGCGACACCAACTGCAATGCCGGCTGCCCGCAGCAAGGAGCAAGAGGCGGCCGACGAGGCGGCGGCTTCTACTTCTGCGGGCCTCCCACCGCCGACCTACTCGCAGGTTGGCGAGTCTGCGTCATCTGCACCAAGAGACACTGTCTCGCCTGTGTCCGCGGATGACGATCTTCCGCCTGCATATGTCGATGATAACCAGACGCATCCTGGTGCTGGCGACTCAAAGGCGGAGCAGTAGGGAGCGAGGGAGACGGGGTCGTGGTTGCATGTAGTTTGGTGTTCCTGGACTTGATACTGTAATTATTTGTATTCTTAGAACTGTTTTTTGTGTTGATATACCTGATAGAAATTGATTGTTAGAACCTTGACTTGACATAGAAGAGAAAAGGTCATTTAGTGATACCTTGTGCATCCCCGTCGTGCCTTCCGTAGATAACTAATTGATTGGTACTGCTCTCACTGACACGACGAGTAGGTTGGAGCCGGTGGCTCCTTCCTTCTCGACCTGGAAAACTCCCCAACAATACACACCTGAATGTCATCCCCCCCTTTTCATACTTGGCATTTTCCACATCTACAGAGAATCATCGACACATCTCAATCGATCGAAAATTACGGAGTACATACATCTCGACCTGACCCAAGACCACTGGCACTAAACTCCGGGCAATTGACTTGTCTCGCTCCAGCCCTAGTACGAACAAAAAGCTTAAAGAGTGGGCCCACCGAATGGCACACCGGACATACCGGCGGAATTTACTCAAAGTGTCCTGGAAGACAGACGGGTTGAAGGAGGATGGCTTGGTTGTGGCCTGGACGGGTTGAGTCCTGCCTATGAATGACGCAGCTTAGACTTTTCTCTTCCTTTATGCGATGAGCTGACGGCATTCACTGCAGCTTCAGCGTGAACAGAGTGCATCTCCTCAACGCTCTCACCACATGCCGCAACGCGCAAAGCGGCCAGCACGGGCACAGGCCCAGGAAGGAGAGGGGAGGGCAGCAGACACAACGACAACAGAAACAGAAATGGTGACTGTGACGGCCAAGACGGCAAAGATGGCCACGAAGCGCGTGCGGGGCCACACGGCGGGCCGAAAGGACGCGTCTGGCTCTTCCTGGGGAGTAGGCCGCAAGGTCACCGACGCGGCGACAGCGACGACAACCAACACCTCAACAACAACCACAGCCGCGAGCATCCCCTCCGACGAAAGCTCGTTGTCCGACACCCCGGCCGCCGCCGCGCCCGTCAAACGCCGCAAACTGCGCAAAGGCACGTTTAGCTGCATCGAGTGCAAGCGTCGCAAGGTCCGCTGTCAGTTTGGGGAGGGCGAGTGTGCACCACCCGATGGCGGCAGCGCTTGTCTCTCGTGCCAACGGCACGGCACCTCCTGCGTCGGCCAAGAGTTCGCGGCCCCCTCGCCGTCGCCGTGCCGCTCGCCCGACCCGTTTCGGCAGCTGCAATACAACGACGTCGGCAAACGCATTGCCCAGGTGGAGGCGCTGGTGGGTGAGCTGGTGCGGCGGCGCGTTGCCGCGGGCCATCCCACCAGTGAGAGTTTGGTAGGCGAAGCAATAGAAGCGGCGAGAGCCGCTGCCGCCCCATCCCCATCCGACTACACGGCCGACCTCTTTGACCAAGAGCTCGAGTCCATCCTGCAGCAGGACGCCCACTGCTTCTCGCACTGGATGCACGACCGCTTCATGTCGGCCAACTCGCCGCGCTTCCGGTCGAAGTCGAGGTCGCCTTCACCGGCAATGGTGGTGGCCAGACGGGGGAGCTCAGTCGAGGACGCCTTCCCCTCCATCGACATCCACCCGAAAATGCAGATGCGCATCCAACTCCAGCAGCTCGAACAAGAGCTCATCGCCAACCGTCTACTCTTCCCTGCACGGCCGACTCTCTACACGGGACCCCTCGAACACCAGACCCTCAACAAGCAGCTGCAGTCCATCCTGCCAACCATCGACCAAGCCCTGCGTATCATGAACCGTGGCGCCCTTTTTACGCTGCGCCGCTACCGCGCGTTCCTCACGGCCGACGACGAGGCCGGCAACGGGCATGCCGCGCACGCACACGCCCTCTCACCCTTACAAAAACGCGACTCGGGCCACCCCGTGCTACTCGCCCGCGAGCTCATCCAGCTGGCCGTCTGCCTGCAGATGATGCAAAAGGACAGCAATTTGACCGACCTGGGCCTGCCCGGCCTTGCGCTCTGGGAGACCGCCGACCGCTACTTTGAAGTGGCCTCCAACCTCGTCATCTCCCAAGACGCCATGGTGTCCTCCCAAGAAGGCCTCGAGAGTTTGTTGCTGCAAGCCTTTTTTATGGTCAACAAGGGCGATATACGAGCGGGGTGGATGACTCTGCGCCGCGCCCTGAGGATCGGTCAGATCATTGGTTTGCCGCCGCCCTCCTGGAACAACCAGCCGCTCTCCCTCCACTTTGTCTGGACCCGCCTGATGTTTAGCGAGCGCTTCCTCTCGCTCATGCTCGGCCTGCCCTCGTCCATTGTCGAGGACCACTACCGCTCGGCCTTGGCACCACACGCCGCCACCGCCAAAGTGGCCACGTCCCGCGACTGGTCCGCCAACATCGAGCACTTGGCCCAGGACCTCGAGCGGCTGCACGCCCTCATCATCCCGCGCATCGCCTCCCGCAACGAACGACTCAACCAGCTGGCCCACGCGCCCTACGTGTGCGCCGACTTTAACGCGCAGCGCCACATACAAGTCTTGCACGACGACTACCGCGACACCCGCGACATTGATTATGCTTTTCGGCAGGCCGCCCAGAGCCTGCCCACCAAATGGTGGGCCATCCCCGATCTCATGGGCGGCCGCATGGAGTGGGCCGAGCAGATTGAGGAGACCGCACGACTCATGGCCCAGGCCAAGCACTACCATTTCTTGGTGCTGCTGCACCTGCCGTACCTGACCGACCGGCGGCCGGGCGTCTTCCCGGCCAAGCCGCCACGGCCGCCGGGGACCGTCCGCATGGACGACTTTGTGCCGTTTGCGGGGGCGAAAGACAGTGTCGACAGCGGGAACGAGGTGAACTTCCGCGAGTTTGGTGCGGCCGCCGAGTTCGAAGTCGCGTCGCTGCCCGTCGCCGACGATATTGCCTTTGCCTTTGGCATTGACTTGGCCATAGCAAAGAATGTGGCGGGAGCCGGAGCGATAGCGACGGCGACAGAAAGAGATACAGCACCACCGCAACGACAACCATCATCGTCGTTTTCGCCACAGTCCGGCTCTTCGTCGACACTGGCCGCCACGTCGCCGCCGACCTATGCGACGAGCGCAACAGCAACAACCAGACCCCTCGGCCCACCCGACACGACTTTCAGTCGTCTTGGCGCGCTCGGCGCCGCCCGTGAGGTTTTGGCCCGCTTCATGGTCTTTCGGTATTGTACGAGCGTCATCGCCCGCTGCCACGCCTTTGACTTTGAGGCCTTTGTCGCCTCCATGGCCATTCTCCTGACCCACATGGACGCCCACGCCCGCGGGCGCGACAATGTCATCCACTACCAGCGGCCTTCTGACCTGGAGGCCGTCGACAAGGCCATGGCCCTCGTGGAGGAGCTTGCCGATATTACCAAGGAGCCCGTCGACCGCACCCGGTCGGCCGTTTTGCAGCGGCTGTTGCTCATCGAAGCGGATGCGGCCGCGGGCGGCCAGTACGAGATCTGGACGGAGGAGGGCACGCTGGGCCGGGGCGACGGGCGGGTGACGGCTGACACCACGAGTGCCCTCCAGACTATGTCGGTGCCGTACTTTGGCACCATCCACATTAAGCGGCTGTCGGCGGGGGGCGTCGAAGACAACAACAACGACAACGGCAGCAATAACAACAGCAGCAGCAGCAACGAAGTCTTCTCTCACTGGAGTAAGTGAGCAGTCGAGATGATGTGTATAATGATTTTGATTTATTTTGGAACGTATTTTGGAATACATTTTGGATATTGCAATGGGCATCTTGGATCTTGGGTGCTTGGATATATTGTGTGTATTGGTACATAGCTAGGATACATACGGCCAGCTTTGGCCATGGCGTTTTTTTTTTTTTTAACATAATTGATTTTTTTGATAAGATATTGGGGAATTCGGTGTGCTCCGCTTCGGGGGTATCATCATCGTACAAAGCTTGCTAACAGGTTGTCAAGGAAAACAATAGAAAGAAGGGAAGGAAGAAGAAAGGACAGCATAGCCTGCTCATGTCTCAAACGCTGCATTGCTTTTCCGCCCACCGCCGCGCAGCAGCAGCGCATACTCGGACCGCTTCCGAATAATAAAGGCCAGGCTCAGCATAAAGTCCGTGTGGTACCGCCCGCCGTCCAGCTGCATCAGAGGCTGCAGCACCCGCCCGGCCAGTCGCTCTGCCGTCATGTCGTTGCGGTCCGCCGCGTCGGCAATGTCGCCCCATAGGTTGAGGAGAAGTTTCAGAAGACTGCGCGCCGGCCCGCGCACGCCGCCCAGCGCCTCTTCCCAAAAGTCGATGCACTGGTCGAGACGCTTGGCGTATGAACCGGGAACAGTGGCCTGGCGCGACAGCGTCATCCAACGGCGGGCGACGGCTTCCGACACGAGCGGGCGGGGGAGGGCCTCGAGGTACTGGAGGATCAAGGCGGCCGCGTCGTGGCGGCTGTACTCTGCTGCCATCGACTGATCATCCAGGTCCACCCCGTAGAGAGGGGCGGCCGCGAAGCGCTCGCGCAGGGCCCGCACGCGGTCAAAGTTGACCACGTCCATCGACCCGGCATCGACAGCCGGCACGCCGCCGCCAAAAATGTCTAGGGTCTCTAGCCCGCCGTCCGATCGGATGAACGTGTAGCACCGGAAGATGCATAGCGGGAACTCGCGCCGCGACGCACCGCGGCTGCCCGAGTGGTGCGTGCGCGCCGACGCGCCGGCCATGTGGATGCTTTTGCGGAGGGATACGCCGAAGACGGCGTCGGGTTCGTCGTCCACCGCCCCATTCTTCTTCTTGGCAGGCACACCATCGCCCCCCTCGATCATGGTCGTCACGGCCCAGGGCGTGCGGAAGGAGGCCGAGAAGCGACGGCTGGCGCGGCGTTCCACACCACCACTGTTTCCACTCTGTCCACTGCTGCTGTTGCTCGCAATGTTGGACAGGGGTGTAGGGGCTATGGAGAGGCCTGAGAAGCCGACGTCTCCAGTAGGGCCCATACCCGTCGCTGTCGCCGGCCGTTTGTTCAGCTCGGCCGTCGTCGTGGCCGAGGCACTGCGGATGTGCCGCAGGAAGCGGCCAAAGCGGTTGTGGTTGGTGGAGGTAGAGGGAGGTGAGGTCGTGGTAACGAAGTTGCCATTGCTGACGCTGTGGTTGAGGGGAGTGGGTGCTGCCAAGAAGCGGCTGTTGGCACCGTTGGCGCCCTCCTCGGCCGGCCTAAACCCGAGAGCACTGCTCCCCCGGGCCACGGCTTTGGGTGGCGGTGTGGGCGGCCGGCTCGGCAGCTCGTCGCGCAGCTCGTCCATCAAATTGTCAATTTCGTTGGGAGGGAGCAGGGCCGGGCCACGGGCGCGGTCGCGTGGTGGTGGTGGAGGTGGCGGCGGTGGGGAGGGCGGTGACAGCCGAGAGGGCGAAGGTTGCCGGAGTGAGTTGTACGACGACGAGCCGGACGTAGGCGCGTCAAGACCCACTGCCCGAGGCAAGGGCAGACTGCTGCTGCTTTGACTCTGCGCTGCACCTTCGGCCTCGTCGTCAAGCATCTCGACCGCACTGTCGGGGGCCTTGCCAATGGGCGAGGCGGCGGCCTGGTCGCGGGACAGGCGTGGTGGAGAGTCGAGGTTGAGGTCGAGGCTGTCTCGGTCGGTGGGTGCTGTGTCAAGCATCGTGTTGACTTCCGGTTCTGGCTCCGGCTCCACATTCTGTTCGGCCTCGGTAACGGCGGCGAGTGCATGCCGTTGCAGGACGTTGAGGTAGTTTTGCAAGATGAAAGCGGCGTCGCCGTCGTCATCCAGATCGCTGCGGACGCGGGTGCGCAGGTGGCCCATCTCGGCGAGAAGACGGGCCATGTCCTTGGCTTTGGCGTTGGCGATGGGGGCGGAGGAGTCGGGGTCCTCGGTGCGGACGGGAGCGGAGTGGCACAATGCCACCAGGTCGAGAGCCAACCCCAGAGTCAAGCGGTACACTTCGAGAACGGCGCGCGACTCGTCAATGTGTGGGCGCAGGGCCAGCCAGCGCGAGCGCTTGTCGTGGGGGGTGGCGGAGGAGGAGGCGTCGTCCTCCCCATCTTCGCCAAAGATCGCATCTAAATCGGCCACGACCGCTCCACTGCCGGCGACAACGGCTGGCGTCTGCAGAGCCAGGTCGGCCGGAAACGAGGCGGAGGCGGCATCGTCTTTCAAGAGGTCCAGCACACCGTCCAGGGCGTGCAGCTCAGACGACAGCGAGGTGAGGTCGGCGCGGGACTCGCGGACGTCGCGCACAAAGCGGTGGAGGTCGAGGGCGGTCTTGGCGAGAGCGTTGCTGACGGCGAAGCAGCCGGTGGTGGTGGAGCTGTAGTGGTCGTCGTGTGAGCGAGGGAGCAAATCGAGCGAAGCGAGGAAAAGAAAACACTTACATCCAGTCCATGGTGGGTGTTGGTGGCTGTTGACAAGAAGCAAAGCAGTCGCAGTCGCAGTTGCAGTCGCAGTCGCGGTTGCGGTCGCAAGTAGTCTAGCCGTGACAAATGAGCGAGAGCTGAGATATTTGAGAGTTTTTGCTGTCTCTTCCCTTTTCGCTGTTCCTCCTAATATCCTCGTCAAACTCGGCTCGCTAATAATTTGTTCGCTGGTTCACGGCCCAGCTGGCTGCACCATGTGCCTCTTTCTGCACCATGGAACCAGGGGTCCAGAAGCTTGTGTTGCGTTCCTTTTTTGCAGTCTTTTCTTTTTCAGTGCCTCTTCCCAATGCACATGCATGCAAGGGCCTGGCTCTGAGCCCTTGTTTTGTTGTTGGGTTGTTGGTTTGCTGGTTTGCTGGGTGCTGGGTTTGCTTGTTGGCGCTCAGCAGCCCGGTCGTTGTGAAAAAGAAAGGGGACTTGGAGGAGTTGGCTTTTCGTGGTGCTGTCCCACCTCCACTGCAACCTGGACAGGCTCAGGGATAGATGAAGAAATGTTGCGGAGCGTACGAAGCGAGGGTAGCGATGGGAGGAGAGGAAAGTGAAGTCAAAGAAAGAGAACCAGAAAAGCTGGGTGGGAGGAATACGGCGTCAAAGGTGAGTTTCCTTCTTCCTCTTCCTTTTTGTTAAGTTGTGTAGGAGTGTTGGACAAAAATGGGTTTGGGGGACTATGACCAGGGTCTTAAAGGTGGGAAAAGTGCAAGCAACGGCGATGCGACTGGTTCACCATGAAGAGGGGAAGTGGAAGTGGATGTGGCCGTGGCCGTGGACGCGGGCGACAAACTGATCAACGGTACCCGAACGACGCAATGACGAATGCGACTGAAAGAGGCCGAGGAAGAAGAGTGAAAAGGCAAGAGGGGTTTCAAATTTCGCGACATTCGTTCGACCTTGCTGCCCTGCGACTTGCGACTTGTCTCTTTTTCAATTTTGTCGCCTTGTGCCGTTCCCACTTCTCCAGCTCCTCGTCCAGCCTGCAACCAATAGCAAAAACAACCCTGCTGCAAAAGGGCAAAGACGATCGCTGGCAGCTTGTGGAGGGAGGATCCCTCGGCATTCCCAGCTTTTTGCTGTGTGGGCAAAACGGGCTTGTGAGTCCAGCTGTGACCTGCCGTTGAAAAAAGATGACACAGCATGCAAAAGGACTGCCAATATATTGGTACACTATTGTCGCACGCCGATACGAGTTCAGCTTTGTCTTGTGCAACTGACAAGTGCGAGTAAGGGATTTGCTGAGAGTAAGTGTGCGAGAAGAGTGGCAAGGTCGACGAGCAGGATATCAGCAGGGTATGAAGAGGGAGAAAGAGAAAGAGGGATACAAAGAAGAAACAGGAAAGACTTTACAGAACGGAAGTCTTCCTCCGTGTGATGAATCCTCACGAGTCACGACCACAGTTTGTCTTCGTCGATGATGGACCGAGCGAGTTGTGGCTCAAATGACAGTTCTGTCGTCGTGCCTGGGAAGGCATCCTTTCTTCCTTCTTTCTTTTTAATTTTCTATTCATCCCATTGACATTTCTTTGACATTTCTTTCACGATTCATTCGAATCTCGAAACCGACTCTTTTAACGTTTCTCGACGGGTTTGACATTTTTGACAGGATCCTTAGCACGTCGACGAACAGGCACGAGCAAATTGAGAGACAGGCGACGGCTTGTCTGCCCTGACTAGGAAGACCTGGCCCGCCTTACAAGATACGCTCGGGCGCGGACAACAAACAGCGGAGGAGGTGGCTATGGCGCCCGCGGGAGTCGCAACCAAAGAGCGCACCAAGTGCGTTACATTGTCACATTTTGGGAAGTACTTTGTATTGGGGAATGACAGAACCGAAGAGCGTCCCTGGAAGACGACAACGAAGGAAACGACAGGAAACGAGCAAAACGACTGGCCAGTGGCCAGTATCGACGAGATCCAAGCTCATCGAGAGGTCTGAGCAACCGCAGTGCTGTCAGAACCGACTGTGCGTTTTTGATTCCCCTCTTCCACGTTGTCGACGCAAGGGACAGGCTACGTCGATGGCCACGCTGAACCCGTCGATTTTATTCACCGTTCTGCCAGAACCAGGCCGGCCTGGACGTGCCTCGCAGCTCCAAAGCAAAGCCAAACCAGTGGCGCACGCCGCTCCCCTCATTCAATTATTTAAACCTTTGCGTCCCTTTTCCCTCTTCTCTCCGCATAGGGTCTTGGACGCTATCGTCATGGCGCCCCATGGCGGCCCATAGTGTCCCCATCGAGTCCCCTGTGGAGAGTAAAGATCGACAAAGACCGCGAAAAAGAGTGGTTCTCTGGCGTCTGTTCGTTGTGCCGTTTCCCCGATGGCGTGGAACTGGTGAGAACTGGCTTCCTTTCCTATTACCTCGTTTCTGAAAATAGGTTTTCGAAAATTGCCCAGTTGAACATTTTCCATCCTGCTTGTTTCAGAGCATCGAAAACGGCGAAAACGGAAGAAAAAAGGCTGAAAAGAGCAGGATCTGTTAGACGGGTAAGGCAGGATGCAATCCGTCAAGTCGCAAAGTCTCTCTGGGACATTCTACAATCTTACAGGAACAATGGCAAGGGTGCCGTTAAAGTTTATTTTTGTTTCGAGCGACGGGCGCTGTGAAACATTTGGTAAGATTGGAGATGAGTATTGGAGGTGAGGGTTGCAGATGGAAGGTAATACGACCTACAACATACAGGGGGCCGTTTTGTTTCCTTTTTCCTTCTCCGACGTAGGTAAGCTGAGCACTGAGAAACTGCACCCTGCATAGGAAGAGGCACAACGGTTGGACGCCACAACGTGGGTTCGCTCAAAGAAACGGGTATCTAATTAAACACGGACAGACACGAGGTACATACATACACGACATCGTGAGTGCAATACTTCGTACGACGTCCACTTCTGCCCCCTTACAGGCCTAGGTACGGTGGCGGCGGCTCGTCCTCGTAGGCGGGCGTTCTTGCCGTCGTCAACGACGACGGGCCGGACGACGTCAGACCCGCATCCGCACCCGCACCCGCTCGTTCCTCATCGGTCCGCTCGCTCGGCAGCAGCCGTCGTTGCCGCCGTACCTGCTCCAACAACACGAGCCGGTGGTCCCCTTTCACCACGGTCATACTGGTCATCGCCCTCTCTAGATCTTCCTCTTCTTCGACCAACCGCTGCCACCTTTGGCACTCCGTCTCCCAAAAGAAAAGCAGCCGCACCAGTCGCCGCTGCGCGGCCGTGCTCAGGTGGGTCAACCTGCCGGGCACGTTCTTGTCGACGAAAGCGGTGTTGACGGTGAGGCCGGGGGGGAGGTTGGCCACGCCGAGGGATGGGATCGTGAAGGCGGTCGTAATACTGCGACCGGCGCCAGCCGGGGCATCGTCGCCTATCGGCGCCGCCAAGACGTAGCCATGCTGCTGCAGAAGACGCATCGTTTTCTCGGCCGTCCGCGCCGGCTCGCAGACGCCGCCGACAACGAGCGCAACCGCGTCGAGGTACATGCACCACACTGAAGCCATCTGATGCCTGACCAAGGCATCGTTTCGGCGAAGGACAGCGCGGCGGCAAGGTTGCGGCCGTCGTCGTCGCGGGCGAGCTCGGGGATCGTGTTGCAGATGACCTGCCAGAGCTTGGGCAAGATGGGGGTTAGTGCTCTACATGATTTTGAGAGAAAAATGTGAAGCTGAACAAACTCAGGTCTTCAAAGAAATTGGTCGCAGTAGACATTTGACGGCGAACGATGCACGAAAGCGAGGACAGCCTTGCATGTCAGCCCTAGACCTGCAAGTAAACTGCGCGGCTCGCCACATGCTACCCCGACGGATAACCCGCACGCATACGGCGTGCGAGGATTCATCAACAAAGAAAAGGTAAAGAAATCAATTGCTCGCGACTTCACCACAGATCTTGACTCCGTCTACACTCACTGCAACCCCAAGGCTTATAGTTCATCGTGTGCTGTTGCGCCGCCTACGTCCGGCTTCCATGGCGGAATCACGCCCTGGATAATGTCCAGCAAGAACTTTTCAACAACGGCCGCTGCCGGTGGGCCGTCACCACTACCACTTGTCAACGGAAACGGAAACACGTCCCCATTGTTCGGGTTCTGTACGGCCAGAAGTGGCCCTTTGTTTTGAGCGACACTCACCCTCAACCCCAACGCCTCCACCATCGCCTCGCCGTACTCCCGCACATCCACCGTTGTAAACGCCAGGTACTCGCTGTACGTCTGCGCCAGCGGGCGGATCGCCTTTATGTACTCACGGCGTTCGTGGGCCGACGAATACAGGTAGTGCACCAAACTCTTGCCCATGCCCAGGTAGTGCAGCTCGTTACGGCGCGTGAGGTCGACGACGACGGGCGTAGTGCATGTTTCGAGAAAAGCGTCGAGAGCCGTTGTCGATGCGGCGAGGTCGGCGGCCGTGCGGACGATCTCGCCATGGGACCGGTAGCAGGTAACTGACGGCGACGGTGATGAGGTCGAGCCCTCTGTCGAGACCGCAAAGGTGTACCGGTCGGCGTAGGCGTGAGCCAGCTGGGCGAAGCGGGCGGGGAAGGTGTCGTCTTTGTCGCCGGTATCCTTTCCGTAACGCGCCACAAAGACAACTTCGTCTTCACCCAGCAGTGCCGTCACGTTCTTGTCGTCGACGGTCGAGAGAACGGGTCGGGCCGCGCGGCGGAGAAAGGCAAGAATGTTCGGCGCCTCCCGCACGCCGCGGTAGCGCTGTACGCCAAGGGGCTTATCTCGATAAAAGAGTCGAATCGCCGGATACGAGGCCATGTCGAGCTCGTTGCAGAACCGTGTGTCCTGGGTGCAGTCGATGCTGAGGACGGCGGCGTTGTGTGTCATCGGGGCGTTGACCACCGACGTCCACTCGACGTCGAGCCGTTTGCAGGATTCTCTGATGCGAGTTAGTTGGAGCGGAGGTGGGTACTACATGACTGGAGGAAGGCCTTACAACGACGGCTGTGACTGTTAGCATTTATGCGTGAACCATGTGAGCGTCTATCGTCCAACGGAAAGCAACCTACCTCAACAACTGTAGTCAAAGATGCGATCTGGTATTAGTTCTCACACTCGCCGCCACCGACACAAGTGTGACTATAACTGGACTTACACGCGACGAGAGTTCGCTCGTTGTCTTTCAGCGCCAGGCGGAAGCCGGCTTCGGATGTATGGCTCCATGCTGCGGCGGGCGATGCAGCGAGGGCGAGGAGGGCTGTGTTGGTGAGTCTCATTTTGGTGGTGTTGCGGTGTGGTGACAAAGTCAACAAAAAAGGTACGACAGAAAAGAAAAGAAAAAAGACGACGACCTCCCATCCATCTGGGCCGTCTCGTGCGGCAAGGATCTGGCAGGTGGCGTTGTCTTCTATTTTGCTATGTACTGTCTCGTCGGATACACGGCAGGCCCCTGGTGATGGCGATCTGTGCGCAAACACACACACGACCCACGACCCACGACGTTTCATGACGGCATGTGAACTGAACGAAGGGGGAGAGGGTCAAGAAGGAGAGAGGAAGAAACAACAGCTGGAGTTTGAAAAGAAAATGCTATTTCTCAATTGAAAGCTTTTATTCCTTTGAGACGGAAGCGGCAACACAAATAGCACCAACATCGACAAAATGCATCCAAGTACACGACGGCACTCCACTATCGCCAGCCTCGGCTGCGCACTACTGTCCCTGCTACCCTTCACACGAGCTGCCACCCAGTCGGTCCTCACCAACAACGACGACTATGTCTGTGAACACCCACCCTACGAGGTCCATCTCGTCTCCTCGTCGCCCCTCGTCGTCTACCTCGCCGGCTTTGTCACCCCGGAAGAGTGTGCCCATTTGACAGAAGCAACGCGCGACACATTTGCCCACTCGGCCGTGGCTGACCACGGTGCCGCTGACGGCCGCGCCATTCACAACGTGCGCACCTCGCAGTCTACAAATGTGCCGCGGGATAATGTTGTGAGGTGCATCGAAGAGAGGGCTCTACGCTTTCAGGGACTGTACGATCAATACGAAAAGGTGGAGCCGCTGCAGTTGGTCAAGTACGGCGCCGGCGAGCACTACCACTACCACACGGACTGGTTTACGGATACCGTGCACGCGACGGCCGCGCAGGGTGGGAATCGGGCGTCGAGCTTCTTTGCCTATGTGCATGTGTCCAACGGGACGACCGGGCCGGCTGAGTCTTCGGCTGCGACAGCGGACGGAGCCGAGGCCGAGACCAAAACCGAAAACCGCCCTCCATCGAAACTCCGCGGCGGTGGCACCAACTTCCCGCTCCTCAAGGCGCCACCCTCCCCTGAGTGGTGCGCCTTCCTGGACTGTGACGAGCCGTGGGAGAAAGGCGTGACGTTCCGTCCTGTGCAAGGCAACGCCGTCTACTGGGACAATCTGCTGCCACGGACGGCGGGTGACGACAGCCGAACGGGCGACCCGCGGACCCTGCATGCGGGCCTGCCCGTCGTGACCGGCGAGAAGATTGGGATGAACATATGGACGAGGGAAGGGACGGTGCCGGCGGCCATAAGGGGTGATTAAATTTAACGGTGGTCTACAACGTTCACAGTACTGTATTTGAATAGTTCCATAATTGGATGTATTATCTTGCGTTTTGTTCTATGACTGATAGTTAATGCTTTTCAATTGCTTCTAGCTGGTATTACATTTTTTGGGTGTTCGTAGTATCGTAACATGTTGGTACATGGCCGCAAAGCAGCCGCGTGCGACGTCAGTGGTCGCTGTCTAATGTGTAAAGCAAAGCGCCCTTTAAAAAAGAGCCGCTCCTACGACGGCGGCCACGGCAAGGTTCTTCACCACCTGCACGGCCCGTGGGACCGCCACGCCGTTGGTGCTGGCCGGCGTCGAGGCCGTCGTTGTCGTCGAAGACGGCGTGTTGGAGCCGCCCTTGACGCCCGCGTTGCCGCTGTCGCTGTTGGACGGGGAGGACGCGACGGATGTCGCCGATGTTTTTGTCGACGACTTGGTCTGTGTCGCCTTGGTGCTCGTTGTCGTCTTGGACGTGGTGCTGGGCAACGCCGACGGCTTCGCGCCACCCGCCTTCTGGTACGGCGCCAGCACGCACTGGTTAAAGAGCTGGTTGTCCTCGTAGCTGCCGTCCGACTGCAGCGTCGGCGTCAGGCTCAGCACGTACGTCGAGTCGAACGCGCCCGCCGCCCACGACACGTAGCCGATGAAGACGTCCGAGTTGGCGTTGATGAACGTGTTCTGCGCGCAAAAGTCTGTGAGGCAAGACGAATCGCTGGAGGCGCCCGTCTCGCTAATCAGGCCCTGGCGCTTCTTTTGGCGTAGGTACGTCGCCAGTATGGTAAAGTTGCCAATGTTGTTCGTCGTGCACTCGGCCAACTGGCCCGAGTTGTTGTTGTCGAGGTACTTGTGGATGTCGAGGAAGAGACCATCGGTGGAGCCGTCCGGGTTGGTGATCGCCAGCAGGGCGTCAGCGCTGCCCGTCGAGACGAGCGTCGCAGCGCTGTCAAAGTTGGTGCCGGGCAACAAAATCATTTGGGTCTTGGCGCCGGCGTTGCGGATGCCGTTGACAACTTTCTGGCAGGTGGCCGTCCATAGCTCGAGATCCAAATCATGCGGCTCGTTGGTGATCTCAAAGACCACCTTCGGCTCGTCGGCGTACATTTTTGCGAGCGCGACCCAGATGGCCACAAACATGTCGTCCGAGGGCCCGCCCTGGCCGACGATGCCGCCGTTGAACCGCGCAAAGTTGTGTACGTCGAGCATGCAGTACGCGCCCGTGACGAGGCACGCCTGCACGAACTGGTCGTAGCGGCCGGCGTTGGTCGGGTCGAAGGTGTCGCTGACCTCTTTCTCGTTGTTGATAAGGAACTGCCATGATGTCGCTAGTGCAAAGTCCGGTTAGTGCTGTTGCTCTGCTGCCATCGTTCTTTGTCTTTCAGAATCCACCCGGGAACCTACGCAGTCGGAACATGTTCACGCCGTCGTCCTCGACGAAATGCTTCATCTGGCCGCCGCCGTCGGCATGGCCCAGCTCCGTCAACGGCAGCACGGCCGTTGAGAGCGGACAGGAGCCCTACAGTCAAAGTCAGTCAATGCTCGTTCTGCGCGCTCGTATTCCTGACTTGCTCAGGGTCTCGTATATTCGTATTAGTGTGGATGGGATTGTCGATTGGTGTGGGTGGTGTGGATGGGCGGGGCGGCCCAGCAAATGACGTGGCTTGGCTTACATCAATATCACACCCAAAGTCTCCGCCAGCCATGGCAACGCCCTGAAGGAAGGGAAAGTCAGCACAATGTCGGAGTGGAAATTGGTAAAACAGACGCGTGAATTCAAGACACGATCAAAGGAGGTCGTAAAACTCACCAGATACTGGACGGCAGCCTGGGCAAAGGCGACGAGGCCCAGGAAGACGAGAAATTGGGGAAATGGGAGAGACAGCATTGTGAACCGAGGAATGCAAAACGCAAGAAATGTAAAGAAAAAAAAGGGAAGAGCGAAATGGGAAAGAACGTAAGATAATAAAGAAATAAGGTTAAATATATCCAGCCTCGAAGAGGAACGACCGTAGTGAACAGAAAGAAGTAGAAGTTGAAAAGAGACGATGAAAAGAGCGACGAGGACGAAGGACGAAAGGAACGAAAAGAATGCAGAGGCGGAGCGTCCGAACTAAGCTGAAGGGACCACAGCAAGACAGAAAAACGAGAGAGATGCGATGCAATGCTGCGTGGAGGACGACGATGCAAAATATGCGAAACAGGAGAAGGAAGAAAAGAAAGAGGAAACAAAGAGAAAAGAGCAACAGGCGATGGTAAAGAAGGCGAGGATAGAAAGAAAAAAATCAAAGATGGCAAAAATAGAAAACAGAAAAGAGGAGCGTAAACGAAGACGGGACCACAAAAAAGGCAGACTGGCTGATACGCCATGATGGTTAGCGGGCAGTGGACGGAGAATACGAGCGTCTGACGGAAGATGAGGCGTGAAGAGGCTCCCAAAAAATAAGAATTAAAATAAGAATTAACATAAGAGAATAAAAAGGAAATCCGCCGTAGAGACCCCAGCGACCCAAAAATACGGAGCACCCAGACGGGCCAGCAAAACCCAGCAAAAAGCAACAGTCGCAGCCAAGACGGCCCCCACAAGGAACGGCGCACGGTTTAGGGGGGGCGAAATGAAGGCACCAGAACACGAGTGGCTCTTCTTAGGTCCTCGAGGAGTCGAAAGTAGCAAATCGGATCCAAGTCTTATCGGTTTTTGGCGGTCCTAGCGTGTCATTTTAGGTCGTCGTCGGGCGTTGAAAGTCGACAAGTTTGACAGCGCTGGGCAAAACGGTCAGCACACCATCAGCTTCTCTCCGAAAGGGCCAACAGTGCGAGAGGCGTTGATCGTTGATCCAAAGCCCGATTTTCCAGGTACCAGCAAGCAGGATCGCAGGATGGAGATGGAGGGTGAGAAAGGAAATACGAGCCGCAAAACGGAAAACACGATACAAAGAAACAAGGCACCAACACGACAAAACACGCAAAACCCGTGTTGTGCTGGGCCGCTGGGCTGAGTCTCCTCCAAGCGCCCCCGAGGCCCCCCTATTCCGTCTCCTTTCCCTTGCCGTCGATCACTGGGTCAGTGTGGTGGGCAAGCTTGGCCTGCCCAGCGACCAGGAAAATAAGCAACAGTGGACATCTCATCAAAAATGCAACACAATATGCAACAATAAAATGCAAGTTCGGCGATCCAACGACAAATGGTTTCAGCCGCATCGAACGCCTCGAACACAAACCCACCGCAACCCCTACTCCTCACGAAAAATGCGCACCTGCGCCTGGCCGGCGTCGTCGATCCACGCGCGGAACATGCCGCCGCAGTTGTAGTCCTGGATCACGGCGGTGCGGACCTGCCGCACACCACGGTCACTACTGTCCTGCACCACCGCGCACTCAATGCCGATGAGACCGCCCTCGCCCTCACCGGCCCGGCCCCAGCGCGCGCCCGCACTCGTCTGTAGCACGCCGCCCGGGCCGGCCACGGCAGATAGGGCGGCCGCCGACGACAGCGGTTTGTACTGCGCCATGGCGGCGATGGTGTGGGCGGCACTGACGCGTAGGAACGAGTCGCCGTTGCCGGTGCCAGACAAGCCGACGGAGCGCGTTGTTGTGGTCGTCGGGCGCGGCGCTGATGGCAGCTGGTCGTAGTACAAGGGCATCGGCGAGGGGATCGGAAGGCAGTCGGCCAGCAAATTGTAGAGCGCGCGGGACAGCTCAACGACGGGGCGTACGGATGGTGCTCCCCGAGCGGCTGTCGCCGCCGCTGCCACCATCCCCGTCGGATCATCCTCCTCAGCCCACGTCCCGGCCCACGAGCCCGCGCCTACCACCGGCGTGTCCCCCACGCGGCCCGTCACCTTGTTTGTTAGCCCACCTGTGCTCGTCGCGCAGCACACCACGCCGTCCGCGTCCAGCGCCACCGCGCCGCACGTGCCCTGCGGCAAGTACTCGGTGGCCGACCAGGTGCTTGTGGCTGCCCGTCCTTGTCGCTCCGCCTCGAGTGCCCGCACGTGCTCGTCCCATCGGGACTGCGTGAAAAAGTACGCTGGTTCGACGAGCGGCAGGCCGTAGCGCTCGGCCAGTGCCTCGGCGGCGGCGCCGTAAATCTGTGTATGGCCCTGTGCGCCGGCGTCAATGTTGGGCCTGTCTTCGCTTCGTCCGTTGTCCTCCGGCTCGTCGCCCGACATGCCCTCGTCGATCACTCGCTTCTCTTGCCTCGCTAGCCGAGCCGTCGGGCTGCGCGCGCCCAAATCAACATCCCCGTGCTCCAGCATCCGCCGTGCCAACCAGATCGGATTCCGCACTCTTCTTAAACCCATCACACCCACCCCCCGCTTGGCCCGCCCCTGCGACACCATGACGCTCGCCTCGAGCTCGTTGACGCCGTCGCGCGTGAACACGGCACCGTGACCGCTGTTGAAGAGCGGGCAGTCCTCGAGGAGCACGACGGCGAAGGTGGCCGTCTCGAGGGCGGTGGGCTTCGATGTAGTCGAGGTCGGCCCATTCGGCCCTTTCGGCCCTTTCGGCACGGCCGACGCTGACGACGCAGCCGTACCTGACGTCATGTACTCATTGGTACGGGTGATCTGTTCGTTAGTCTTCTGACAGTACGTCGTAAAAAGGGACACAGAAACGGAGAACGGAGCGACTTACAATCTCCTTCAAAGCCCCCCGGTAGGCGGCGCGCCGCTCGGGCGTCAGCGTGGCCCGCGAAATGTTGCCGGCGCCGCCATGGATGATGAGGCGTGGCTGGATGTGGATGCGCCGTCGGTGATCGGTCTTGTCCAACATGCCGTCCATGGTGTTGGCGGCGTCAAACTCTCTTTCCGTGTCCTTTTGGGCTCTGAATGATTCCACCTGAGGGAAGTGTATTGTCTCCTCGTCGGTTCCTTCCCGCAATGGGTCTGTTGGTCTGTGGGCTAATACGGTCGCGACTTCCCTCCCGACAACGGATGAACGTCGTCTGTCACCCTCGCACATTGCATCCAACCTAGACCAAATAGGAAGGCGCGATTGGGGGATATGAGGGGGCGCTGGAAAGTCGGGGAAAGGCTGGTCCCGTTAGGGTCCCGTTGGCTGTTCCACAGCAACAGAATAGAGGGGAAGCGCCCTGCCATCGCCTGTAACCGCTACTGTCGGCGTCAGTTGGTGGATTGCACCACCCGTCGCCACGCGTCCCGACCAACGACCCCGTAGCGAAAACGAGAACGAGCACCACCAACAACACAACATACCCAGGCATGGCAACGCCGCCTGGTTTCAACAGCGGATTGGAACCTTGTCCGGATCCTTCCGGCAGACGTCATGACAGTATTGTTGAACAGCATCACAAAGAGCAGAATGGGCTGACATGGCATCTCTCCCTTCTCTTCCTGAGGAGGCTGATCTCTATTCTTCTTCTTCTTTTGGATTCAATATTTGTCTCCTGCCTCTCTGGTTTTCGTATAAATTCGTGACGACGGCCTCGTCAGCTTCATCTCTCACAATGGCAGCAGACTCGGCCTTCATATCATCTTCTACGCACATCCTACATCTCTACGCTATATCTTAAGCTCCAAGCTTTCACGCACACATATCGACGAACACGTTCATCATGTCCGACACAACGCACAAAGCATTCGCCACCCGCGGCGAGGACCACTCGACGCAGCGCCTCACGCAACGCTACCGCTTCGATGACGTCAACATGGACCTCTTCTTCCTCACCGCGCTCGGCTGGGGAGCGTCCGGTGGGCTGTCGGTCGGCGAGGCGTACTACGTGGCGTCGCAGATCGAGGACGGCAATGCCGCCTCGTGGGTCGCCGCGTTTGAGCGCCAGGGCGCTATCCTGCAGGCCCAGGCCGATGCGTGGCTAGAGAAGGCCGGGGAGAGCAAAAACAAGGCGCTGGCCCGCACCGCCGGCGAATCCCGTCTCAAGGCGTTTGCCGCGTACCGCTCGGCCTGGCAGTTTGTCGTGCCGGGCGAAGAGTTTGTGCGCATATTCCGCACCAGCCAGGCCCTTTTTGAGACGGCCATGGTCGAGCTGAGTCTGCCGGCCGCGGCCTTCTCTGTGCCCTACGGCGGCGGCCAGCTGCCGGGGCACTACTTTGCGCCGCGCTCGTCGTCACCACCACCGCCCACGATCCTAATCGTCGGCGGCGCCGACACGTGTCACGAGGACCGCTTTTTGTCGCAGGGCCGCTTCTACTGGGACCGCGGCTATGCAGTCGCGCTCGCCGACCTGCCGGGTCAGGGCCTCGTCCAAGCCCAGGGCCTATTTTGGGAGCCCGAGACGGACAAGCCTGTGGGCGCCATCCTGAACCTCCTAGAAGCCCAGTTTGGCGTCGACCGCCGCCGCACCGCGCTGCTGGGCATGAGCCTCGGCGGCTACTTTGTCAGCCGCGCCGCCGCCGCGCCCAACTCGCTGGGTTTGGGGGCCATCATTGCGACGCCCGTGCTCACAAAGCCGGAGGTGCTCTTTACCATGGCCGCCGGGGAGGCGCAGCGCAAGGAGGGCGCGAGTGAGGTGGGCGAGGCGAAAGCCGGGGAGAAAAAAGAAGGCGAGGCGAATGCCGAGGAGAAAAATGAGGGCAACTCGCCCGCCGCCAACAACATGGCCGTGCTGGCGTGGAAGGCGGGCATCACGACACTGCCCGAGCTGGTGCAGAAGTGGGCGGGCGTCGAGGTCGACCCGACCAACGTGCAGGTGCCGTTCCTGTCGGTGCTCGGCACGCAGGAGGGCAGCCTGTGGAAGACGCAGACGCACGCATGGCACGAGGCCATACCGACGCCCAAGAAGAAGCTCATCACGCTCGACGCCGAGACGGGCGCCGACGTGCACTGCCAGGGCAACAATACGTTACGTCTGGTTCAGGAAGTGGACGCCTTTTTGCAGGACGTTCTGTGGTAGGGGGCCAGTAATGGGCTGGGTGTTGTTTCTCTTCGTGTTTTGTTCTGTCGCTTGGGCATGGTCTGTACTTTCGTAAGCATCATCTTTTAGTCGTTGTGTTTGAGGCTCTTCTCTTCCCAGCCAGCCATCGGTCGTGGCGCCCTTGGCGCACTTGGCGTCCCTGGGAACAAGCATGCCACGCCACGCGAAGCTTTCAAAAACGGCGCGAAGCCACGCAAAACGCCTCAAAGCTTCTTTGACATTGGCATTCTGGGAAGAATAGGATGTGAGACACCGTCTGTTCGTGATACTCTTAATGAACCCCGTGTCAGTGTTAAAGCCTTAAAAATGGTCTTCTGTCGCTTGTCTTGTTGGCTGTGGACATGGCCGTTGCTTCGGGGAGACCTGTGACGCTGTGGACGAATCTTTGGCACAATTGCGCCTCTTTTCCGAGACACCCATAGTCTCTCCTGTCCCTCCTTCCGCTTCAAGCAGGTTACCAAAGTGTTCATATATTTGGAGAAGCAGCGATGAGCAACAAACACAACTTCCTATTTGGGACGGGACGAAGCCACACTTACAGCCACGCCTTCCTTCCCTTTTCGCCCCATAAAGCAACCACGTTTTGCGATTTCGCAGACGATCACTACAGTTGTCCGGGAATACTGACTTCAAAGCCTTTAATTTCTTTTTTGCTCCATTCGAAAGAAGAAGGCGAAAAGACAAAAAGAACGCATTTAACGCAGACGGCACGATGCAGGCGGCAGAAAAGCATGGTTGTGTGTTGCGTACGTCGTGGTCGGTCGCTGGACCCGGGTGGCCCCACAAAAAGCACGATGGACCAATACGGCAACCGCACCAGCACCACGTGTAAGTCAGATTCACGAAATCCACACCAAAACACACCAAACTGCACCAAAACAAGAAGGCACGAGGGATCGGCAGTGCCAGGGACCAGGAACAAGAGCCACAACTCTAAAGTACGTTGGATGTAAGTATCGCCAATGGTCTTGCCTAACCTTTTACGTGCTTCGTCGACAAAGATACTTCGCTTACGACCTTCCGAGTCTTCCAGGACCCGCTTGCCAGTTGTCTCTTCGTTCTCTTCGTTCTCATCGAGCTTCTCATCTCGTTTCCTCGTTTCGTCGTCGATTCTTCCCCGTTTTCTCTTTACTTTCCCTCTTCCCATTTTGGGAGACCGACGACTTTCACGTTTAGCTGTTTTCTGCCCCCCACCCTACCCACCTGCATATTCCGCTTGACGTTGGACGTTGGACATGTGGGCGACTAAGAAGGTGACGAAGAGAAGACGAGAAGAAGAAACGAGATTGAAGAAAATAAACAAAACCCGGGGAGGATGAAAAGAAACAAGAGGTTTCAACGAGTGGCAGCCCCAGGATTGCAAAGCCCACTTCTGCCCACGCCTTCCACGCCCGCACGTTCGTGGAAAACAAAGCTATGGAAGCCACTTGTACCTACATCCGCCGTTTTGTGTCTATGCTCTTTGAGATGCAGGCTTGTGGCCACACCTTAATCCTACCTGCAGGTATGCTTCCTTTATGGCATCTCTTCAAGTACACAAACGGCACAGTTTAACTGCAGTACAAGTCCATCTCTCAATATGAATGGAGCCTACACTTGAATCTATCTCCATGGTCAACTTCCAGTACAAAAACGTGTCTAGGACCACAGTCTATCTTGGAGAAAACCAGCATCAGTGATGGTGAGCTTTTTATTGTGGATTTGATGGTGGACTTTGATGTTAGACTTGATATGATCCTGGTTTAGGTGAATACAGAAGACGTCAAAGGTGGACAAAAGAAAAGAGATTGCCCCAGACAAAGTATACGCGGATGGCTAGGGCCACACGAGTGACGACAAGCTGTTGGCCAATGAGCCGCGTGCTTATTCCACATGCGCCGTCCAAACATCAAAAAGGTACACAAGCTCGAAAACCTCGACCAGGACCAAAGGCACCGACCACGCAAAAAAAGTCTTGGCAGCGTGCCGGGGATGCCACTTTCAAGGCGACACAAGCACGACAAAGCCTGGGGCGTGGCCGGCCTGCACTTTGAATTCCACTTTATGTCCTCTCCTTCCCTTCTTCTTGTCTGTCGGTGTCGCTTTCGAGGAAAACCCGTTTTTGGGGACCCAATATGCGAACCCAGGACGGCGGACGATGGACGACATGCGCATGGGCAGAACCGGGGCACCCTTGCAAGACTGCAAAGTCTAGGATGCGTTGACAACCCGAACGTGCACCATACGCCGTACGAGGAGCAAGAGAACTTGGCATGTACCTCGAGATCGACACCCCATGGTATATAGTCCGTGCCTGCCCGCTGCTCTGCGTCTTGTATAAACTCGTGGCTACCCGCTCAGAAGATCGGCACGCTCTTTTGTTCTTCACCTTCTTCACCACCCACCTTCGTTTTCTTCTTCTTTTCTTCTCACCCCCCCTCGTCACGATGATGTACACTTCTGCTGCCGTTCTCCTGGCGGCGGCTTCGTCCGTCTCCGCCGCCGCCGTCTCGGCCTCGCTCCAGAACACGGCCACCGCCACCAGCGCCGTGCTCGCCGCCCAGGCCACGGCCAAGTCGAGCAGCCCCGTCAGCTTCGTCAAGGGCAAGGCCTTTGACCGTCTCGCCATCATCTGGCTCGAGAACACCGACTATACCCTTGCCGCGGGTGATCGTAAGTACCACAACCCCTCTCTACTCTACTTGAATCGCGCACTGACAGTATAGCCAACCTCGCCTACCTGGCCACCAAGGGCATCAAGCTGACCAACAACTTTGGCGTCACGCACCCGTCCGAGCCCAACTACGCCGCTGCTATCGGTGGTGACTACTTTGGCATGAACAACGACAACCTCAACTTCATCAACAAGAACATTAGCACCGTCATCGACCTGCTCGAGGGCGCGGGCATCAGCTGGGCTGAGTACCAGGAGGACATGCCGTATGCCGGCTTCGAGGGCTTTGCTTGGCTCAACGAGCAGACCCAGGCCAACGACTACGTGCGCAAGCACAACCCGGCCGTGCTCTACGACCAGAACACCAACCAGGTGCAGCGCCTGGAGCAGATGAAGAACCTGACCTCCTTCTACGAGGACCTGGCCGCCAACACTCTGCCGCAGTGGATGTTCATCACGCCCAACATGACCTCGGACGGCCACGACACGTCAGTCACCGTTGCCGGCTCGTGGACCCGCAACTTTGTCGAGCCTCTGCTGGAGGACGAGCGCTTCATGAACAACACCCTGGTGCTGATCACGTTTGATGAGAACTCGAGCTACAGCATCCAGAACCAGGTCCTGGGCATCCTTCTGGGCGATGCCGTCCCCGAGGAGCTCGTCGGCACCTCGGACAGCAACTTCTACAACCACTACAGCGAGATCGCCACCGTCGAGGCCAACTGGGGCCTGCCGACCCTGGGCCGCTGGGACGTGGGCGCCAACGTGTACCAGGTCGTTGCTGACCAGACCGGCGACTCCCTGCGCACGTACGACTCCGCCGCCCTTGCCAAGCACTTTTACAACGTCTCGTACGACGGCGTCTTCAACTCGGCGCCCGTCTACGGCGTCTACCCCAAGCCCAACCTGTGCCTCGAGCACAACGGCCGCGCCGTGGCCCAGAGCGTCAAGAGACAGTGGTACGGCAGCAAGTCCCCGACCTACTACAAGGACACCATCGAGGTCAACGACGGCCTCAACCCCCCTGCCGGCTACAACTTTGGCAAATAGATGTAGATGGAGATGGATGCAAGGGCGAGAGAAAGGGGAGGTGAAGCAAAAATAGGTGAAGCTGAGGAGGAAGCGAGTGAAGGAGAAGGAAGGGTGGGAGATAGAAGGAGACGGTCAAGAACAGTATACTTCGTACACGAAACGTAATATATAATTTCAAGTCGACGATTCCCTTTTTGGATCGACTATAACCACGCTCAAGCCATCTTATCTGCCAAACGTGCGCATTCCCCCTAGAAGAACGTACCGGCAAAGGCGTCCGCCACGGCCTGTGCCACCAGCTTGTGGATTGCCTGCGCTGGGTGGTAGGTGTTGAACCACAGGCACGACTTGCCGTTGGCGTTGACGCACGTCGCGTCCGTCGCCCCGTACGCCGTCGGGTTCGCAATCGCCTTTTTCCAGGGCGCCTGCGTGTCCACCAGCGTCACGTTGGCGCCCGCGTTGGCCGCCACAAAGGCTGCTGCGCGTGTCGCCAGCTGCCCGTTCCAATTGGTGATGGCCGTCACCAGCCCCGCGACGCC
This sequence comes from Sporothrix dimorphospora, assembly GCA_021397985.1. Taxonomy (NCBI): domain Eukaryota; kingdom Fungi; phylum Ascomycota; class Sordariomycetes; order Ophiostomatales; family Ophiostomataceae; genus Sporothrix; species Sporothrix dimorphospora. The sequence continues at coordinate 517,484 of WOUA01000021.1, forward strand.
CGACTGGCTCTTCATGAACGGCGTGTTCTGGGTCGGCGGGATGTTGAGCAAAGCAAAGTGCCGCGCGCCGGCCTTGTAGAGTGCCGCCAACTGCGCAAAGTACTGGTCCAGGTCCTTGTTCACCAGCGCCGTCTCCGCCGCCGCCGCCTTGGTAAATGAGTTGCCCACGTCGTTGACGCCGATCCACGCGGCAAACAACGCGTCGTCGGCCGTCCAAGGTGCGTAGCTCGGTTGCGGGGCCACATTCTTCGTCCAAGTCGCCACCTGCTCGACAACGCTCGGGATCGAGCTGCTATACGCCGCGACAATGCTGTTGTCGACCGTCGCGCCCGCCACCGCGAAATCGTACGCCAGCGTCAGCGACGTGTTGTGCTCCGTCGCCAGATGGCCAACCCACGTCAAGCCACCGGCCATGGTGTTGCCGGGAAGTGCCGGGTTGCCGAGAGGGTTGGACGCCGACGGCTTGGCGCCGCTGATGCTGAACCCGGTCGACGAATACGAGTCGCCGCTGGAAGGAGGTGATCAGTCGATAGAGAACAGTAGCCTCTCGGCAGCATGGCTCACTTACAAGACAAACAGGTACTTGGTGCCCGTAATGGCCGCCAGCGGAGCAGCTGCCACACTGCTAACGAGCAGGAGCCATGCAAATCGAGATGCCATAGTAAGAAAAAGTCGCAAGGATGAACAGGCGGATAGCGAGTGACGATGATGAAAGAGAAGATGATAGAAAAAGAAGCGAGCACCCAAAGAAAACGAAGCCCCGCCAACTAGGCATGAGCAGGCTTCTGTAAATACTTATTTACAGACTTCCTCCGAGAGAACTCTCTTTCTTTCTGCGGATGTCCGGATGCGTGGGCCATCTCGCCTCCAATATCGACGGCCCTCCCGCCTAAAACGAACGCTCGGCTGGGCGAGCCATATTGCAGGCCGTCCATACGTCAACAATCAATAACGGCACGAACTGTTGTTATTGAGGCCGCAGACAAGGTCAGTAGCATTGCACAATTCAGCACCTACCAACGCCTACCATTGCACTAGTCGTCAACACCCGTCTCTCCTCTTCGCATACAACTGGTCATCCGCTTGGCCGTGTCGAGTCGGGTAGAGGCAAGTGGAGGTTCCATTCTGCCCAATTTCGTGCTCAATTCATTTGCCCGGATCGATCCGATATAAATGAAGGGCGAGAAGGAGGACGAGAGAAAAGGGGGAATGCTTGGTCGAATTGAAAGAAGGAGGAAAGAGGAGGTCCGAAATGTCGTTCATCGGCAAGAGCGAGGATGGTGGTGGTGACCATCCACGTGACGGCGCACGGACCAGCGCCTTCCGCCGCAACCACTCAACGCGTGCCTGCCCAGTACGGACGCGTCGCGATTTTGCACTTTAGCTCCTGCCAAGCTCACGACGTCGACCAGAACAACCTCATCCTCCCAACCTTAACGACGACGACGATACGCCCCGCCCCGCCCCATCCACGTCCACGACCTCAATCGACCCATCCTCCAATTCTTCCATCTTCCCATCTCCTCTACAACCCGCCACAATGTCCGACGTTGAAGATATGGACGTGGACCCGCCACGCAACGACAACGCCATCAAATTCTCCGCCGCCGAAAGCAGCAAGGGCAAACGCAGCACGGCGGCCAACCTGCCCGTCGAGGCCGAGGACACGCTGCCGTGGATTGAAAAGTACCGCCCCGTGTCGCTGGCGGACGTGTCGGGCCACCAGGACATTCTGGCGACGATCAACAAGTTTGTCGACTCGAACCGGCTGCCGCATTTGTTGCTGTACGGGCCGCCCGGTACGGGCAAGACGTCGACGATTCTGGCCTTAGCACGGCGGATTTATGGCGCGGCCAATGTGCGGCAGATGGTCCTGGAGCTCAACGCGTCGGACGACCGCGGCATTGACGTGGTGCGGGAGCAGATCAAGACGTTTGCGTCGACCAAGCAGATTTTTGCGGCCAAGTCGGCGCCGCCGGCAGGTGGTGCCGGCCCTCGTGAGGGTGGTGGAGGGCTCGCCACATTCAAACTGATCATCCTCGATGAAGCCGACGCCATGACCAACACTGCGCAAATGGCCCTGCGGCGCATCATGGAAAAGTACACGGCCAACACGCGCTTCTGCATCATTGCCAACTACGCACACAAGCTGTCGCCCGCGCTGCTGTCGCGGTGCACGCGGTTCCGGTTCAGCCCCCTCAAGGAGGCTGACATTCGCGTGCTGGTCAACCGTGTCATTGACGAGGAGGCCGTGCAGATCATGCCGGCGGCGGCGGACGCGCTCGTCACGCTGAGCCGCGGCGACATGCGGCGGGCCCTCAACGTCCTGCAGGCGTGCCATGCGTCGAGCACCCCGCTGCGCGAAAAGGGAGACGACAAGGACGCGCCCGTGGTCCGCGAAATGATCACCACCGAGACCATCTACAACTGCATTGCAGCGCCGCCACCGGACGCGGTCCGCGAGATCCTGCAGACTTTGTTGACGACAACCGACGTGACGTCGTGCCTCAACACGATCAATGCGCTCAAGGTGGCGCGGGGGCTGGCGCTGGCGGACATTATCACGGCGCTCGCCGAGGAAATTGTCAAGGTGGAGGCGAGCCCCAAGGTGATGGTTGCGTGGCTCAGCGGGCTGGCGGACATTGAGCATCGGGTGGCGAGCGGGGCGGGCGAGACGGTGCAGACGGGTGCGCTGGTGGGCGTGATTCGGAGCGGCTGCGAGATGATGAGTTCATAGGGGCAAGCGGGGCAGACAAAAGGTGAAAGACACGGATAGGGATCCGGTAGAATATGCGGCATATACCAGCGAAATATCATTTAATGTTATAATGAGACCAAGGTCCCAGTGCGAAATGCGGCGAGAACAAAAGTCCTCACATCCATTGTTTCATGTCCGCCGATATGCCAGAAAGCCAAGATGCATTAAGCTTTAACAACCCGGCAAAGAAAGGAACACCAAAGCCAGGGAGAAAAAAAAGGGCAAGGACAAACCCGAGAATTCTCCTTGTCGGCCTCTGTGCATAGTTTTAGCCGGTTCGTCTCCTTCAGCACCTTGTTGACAGAGCACACTTTATCCGTGACAGACACTGCCTCGCATTTCCGCCTTTGCCGTTCTCTCCGTCTTCCCCGTATTTTTTGATATTATTTTCCCGGTCCATCCTACCGGTTTCAAATTTCCGGGGCATTGTTGTCATAGTCGCCAGGTTAAACAGGATCAACAGACGGGCGTGCTGTAAATGCCTTTACGAATAAAAAACTCAAAAGAAAAGCAAGATAATGCGTGCATGGCTCCATGATCCATTGTACTGGTATAAATAATGAACCAAAAAAAAGAAATAAATAAAAAACAGCAAGACCAGAAAACTACTCTAAAAACGCCAGATAAATTACCAAAGATCAGGCCGTGATACAGAAATTACAAAAAATACAAAAAATACATGAAGCCAAAAAGGAGCACTCAGCCCATGTACTTTTCCGTGGGCAGCTCAGAGATGTGCAGGGGACTAGCCAACTCTGCAGTGTTTGTGACGTTCCCATGGCCGTGTCCGTTACCATTTCCACTCCCACTCGTGTTCATATTGTTGTCAACACTGTTGTGGCGGAACGAACCCGTGTGTGTCCAGGACGGTGTGCGCGGCGGTGCATTAAAGTTGAAGCCGTTGAGTTGTTGTTGAGAATACTGCTGATTCGGATACTGCTGCTGGAACGGTGGCGGTGGCTGGTGGAAGCTGGATGACGAGCTCCGACGGACACCACCTGCACTGTACTGCTGCTGCTGTTGCTGCTGGTGGAGATGATGTAGCTGCTCGTACGATATGGGAGAGACAATCTCGTCTTTGGCAGCGCTAAGTCGCGGCACCGCTCCTCCTCCGCCACCAATGCCGTTACCTGCCAGTCCTTGCGTGTTGATGCGGAGAGAGCGCACGCGCGGCGACAGGGGGGAGGGTGTGGCCGAAGAGGGAGGTAGCGATGATGCTACCACAAGCGCCTCCTTCTCCTGCCGCTGCAGCCGGTCGACCTGCCGGCGCAGGTGCCGTGCGCGGCTGTAAGAGAAGCCGAAAGCGACGAGCGAGGCCAACAGCAGCGCGCCCAGCACGCCGGCTACAATGGCCGTCACCAACCGCTGACCGCGGTCAAAGCGGCTGCCGTTGCCATTGCCGTTGCCGTTGCCATCGCCAAAGGACCAGCCAGATCCTGACGGGGAGGGCGCCGAACTGCTACTGTTGCTGCTCGCCGGGGAGGTGGTAAACTGCCGGACCACGGCACCCAGCCCCCGTGCCAGAGTAAAGTTTTTCTGTGTACAGCAGTCCGTCTTGTTGCACGACTTGCCAAAGCTGTCGAAGCAGCAGCACCAGGCGCTGCCGCCACAGGCTAACACGGTGTAGGTGGCCTGGACGGGTGCCGCCGCGACGTACGGGCTGGCGGTGCCGCAGTACTGCGGACAGGCCGGGTCGAGTCCCGTGGGGTCGGTGCAGCCCTCGGCCCAAAAGGTGTTGTTGTCGGAGCGCTGCGTGGCGAAGCAGACGCCCGTGGCCAGGCAGGCTTCCTGCTTGCTCTCGTCGCAGCAGGCGGCGTGGGAGCCCGCTTGGCCGGTGGCGGCGGCGTTGCAGGGGCTGCCAGAGCTCTTTTGGCCGTTGATGGCGTAGCACTGGGCGTCGGCGAGGACACAAGGGAGGTGGAAAAGAAGCAGCAGGCTTGTTATGGCGAGGAACATGGCCGGCGGCCGGTCGAGTCGATGCATGTTTGGTGAGCGCGGATGTTTATTAGACCAGATAGTGTTGATGGTGACGTCGTCTCCGTATCCTCCACTGCAACTCTTTTGGTTGATGTGGAGAAAAGAAAAGGAGAATAAAATCAAGGAAATCAAAGGAGATCAGGAACCAGGAACTAGATATACCATTCAGGAGCCCGAGGATGGGGACAATGTCAATTTGTGCTGGCAGCGCCCGGCTTCACCTTTCCCTTCTTCTTCATCTCCTCTGCCGGTGCCGCGCCTTGGCGTGTCTGGGTCTGGCACGCACTCCTGTTTCCGAGCCCGGGTCAAAGTGAAAGTCGGAGAGTTTGTTAGAGATGTGGTCGTGCGTGTGGTTGAACCTGGGTGGCTTTGGCTTTGACTTTGACGATCGACTGGTGCATAAACAGGGGCCGCCCATTTAGCCAGGCCGATCTGTGGAAGATTATCTGAAGCGACACGGGGCTGCGAGGGAAAGGGGAGAATGGATGCGGCAGTGTACAAAGACGTCAAAGGGAGAACAAAGCCCGTTTCTTGGCTACTCGGCCGTGCAGAATGAAACAAGGCCGTGCTTGTCTGTGGCCTGTGGTCATTCTTTACGGTTGTCACCATGCACAGCATCGCGATGTGGATGTCTGACGATGGCGGTCTTGGTCGGGTATGTACGGAAAATATTCCGGAAAATATTCCAGAAAATAAGTGTGTAGAAAACAACAGTGTTTACGACGGTTTCGTCCTTTATTATGCCGTATCTCTAACTCGCCACTATTCATCACCACTTTCTTCTTGCTGTTCGTCGCGTTTAGCTCGACGTTGCCCGATTAGGAAATTCTGACTTACACGCTATAAGGCAGCCAAGACAAGGCGATGGTGCCCTAGCGTCCAGCAACAGCGGGCAACAGCGGGCAACAGCGGGTTTGCTAGTGCTGAGGTCCCCATAAGTCAGTGTGTTCAGTGGAAGGCTGAACACAGGAATTGACGACAACGGTCATTCACATGCTTCTCTCCCGAATGCCATTTGCTACAGTATCTCTCATTTATTGCCCTTTTTTTCTCTTCTTTCTCTCCCTTTTTTTCAGTCGTCTTGCGCCCTGCTCTCTTTCCTTTTCGACGCCCTCTTTGTCCTCGCCTTGTTCAAGAAGCGGCTAAGGTGTGCGAATAAGCTCCCACTAAAGGCCACCAACTGCCCGAATGCGCTAAAGGGCAGGTAAGCCTCACGCCGGCGACAGCGCCGGCCTCCAGGCCATCTGCACCTGCCGAGGCGTCCTGACGCCCCAATCTCACCAATGGCGTTCTGGCACGGCCTCCACGTGAAAGTGCCGTTTCCACTCACCGAAGGCGGATGCACAGCGCACAAGCAGTTCTTTTCTCTTTTCCTCTTGCTTGTGTCTACCAATACGACATGGACGACGTACGTACGCCCAAATGTGTAGTTACGACGTCACACGGGCGTTGATCAGGGTGGTTATCGCCATTGCCCATTGACAGCCTCCTCGGCGACAAAATCTCGTCCATGTTCACCCGAGGCATCCCGGCTCGAGTGTTGCATTCGATAGCCTGGTGGAGAGGCAGGCATGATAGTGGGATAAGGCCCCTGCCATCCATGTTCTGTCTACGGACTACCCACGGCGAGCTCCGACTTTGCTCGTGCAACACCCCTACTGCTCATAGTGGGGATGTTGCACGAGTATGATCCACTCGATGCACTCGATGCATGCAAAGTGCTGGACTTTCCTAATCGGTCGAGCTACCCTCAGCTCTTGCCGTTCTACATTGAGTCTATACATCTCCGTCTTTCCTTTCGACGTTCATGGCTCCTCCATCGCCCCTTCCTTCTCTCTTTCGTCATGCTGCATGGGCTGCCGTTCTCCCAGGATCCATGCACGTGGGGCCGGGACGGGACACCCAAAGCTTGAGTGGCGGGGAAGTAACGGCACTCTGAAAGAAAAAGAATCACGCGGAAAACGAAAGTCGAGATGCAAGTCGATCAATCAACGCACGCCAACCGTGGACTGGTCCCAAAGGTGCGTCGTACCTGTACAAGGTCTTAGACATTAATTACCTCACAAGGCAGGCCCATCCCAGCATGGTGTGGTGATCGGCAGACGGTCGGCTGCAGGCATATAAATAAGCTCCATCCAGTTCTTTGTCAATCTTTTTTTTTCTCTCGCGATCTGCAGAGCACTCTTTTTTTTTCGTGGCTTTTTCTCTTCACCACCGACTTCTCCTCTCATTACATATTCCTTTCCGCACTCCTGCCCCCAACCATGAAGTGCCAGGTCTGCCTTCTGTCCCTGGCCCTGGCCGGCAGCGCCGTCGGCAGCTCGTTGGCCACTGACCTCGGCGTCATCTCGCGCTACTGGGGCCAGCTGTCGCCGTACGCTGACAACGACGAAGACTACTTCGGCGTCAACGACGTCGGCGTGCCCGCGGGCTGTGGCCTCGAGCAGGCGCACCTGCTGCAGCGCCACGCCCAGCGCTTTGGCACCGGCGAGTTTGACGATGCGCCGAATGATGCGACCTTTGCGGCCAAGGTCGCCGCCAACACCGGGAATGGCACCTTCACCGGCCCCCTCACGTTCCTCAACGACTACCGCTACCTGCTGACCGAGTCCTACCTCACCGGCATCGGCGCCCATACCGAGTTCGCCCTCGGCGTCGGCTTCTGGAACCGTTACGGCCGTCTGCTGTACAACGCCACCGCGGGCCAGGTCGCCTACAACGCCAGCAGCCCGGCCGCCCTGGACGCCGCGACCCAGCCCGTGCTGCGCACCACCAGCCAGAGCCGCATCTGGAACTCGCAGATCTCGTGGGCGCTGGGCTTTTTCGGGCCGTCCTTCCAGCCGGTGACCGTGCCGGACCCTACCCTCGCCAATTGGACCACGCCCTTCCGGGTGGTGGTCATCCCCGAGGGCGGCACCGAGAACAACACGCTCGCCGCCTACGACAGCTGCCACGACGACGGGCTCGAGCCCATTATCGACCTGGGCGACCAGGAGATGTGGCCGTACGTCGGGTCGTACCTGCAGGCCGCCACGGCGCGCCTCCAGAAGTACGTGCCCGCCGGCTTCAACCTGACGACCAACGACACCTACGCCATGCAGAGCCTCTGTGCGTACGAGACCGCCGCGCTCGGCGACAGCGGCTTCTGCGGCCTCTTTACGCTCGACGAGTGGGCCGGCTTCGAGGTCACGCTGGACGCCGAGTACTATTACGACTACTCATACGGCAACCCCACGGGCCGCGCCCAGGGCATCGGCTACCTCCAGGAGCTGCTCGCGCGCCTCACGAACCAGTACATTCCCGTCAGCAACTCTAGCGTGAACTCGACCATCACCAACAACCCCACAGACTTCCCGCTTGGCGCCAAGTTCTACGCCGACTTTAGCCACGACGACATTATCATCTCGGTCTTGACGGCCATGTCGCTCGACTACCTGCGCGACGCCCCGCCGCTGGGCGCCAACCAATGGCCCCCCAACCCCAACCGCAACTTTGTCCTGTCGCACCTCACCCCCTTTGGCGGCCACCTCGTCGCCGAGGTTTATGGTTGCGCCAGCGCCGACCCGGAGGCCGTGACGGCCCATACAACGGTCTATAGCAACCCAGACACCAGCAACAGCACCCACAAGTTTGTCCGCCTCCGCCTCAACAACGGCATCCTGCCGCTGCACACCATCCGCGGCGGGGCCTGTGCAGGACGCACCGATGGGCTGTGCGCCCTCGAAGACTTTGTGGCGAGCCAGGCGAACGCGACCGCGCTGGCCAACTACGCGTATGCGTGTACGGGTAATTATACGTTGAGCGATCCGTTTGATGGGAAGGATTATGACGGGACCATTTTTGCATGAGCAGCGAGGAAGACGAGTGAGCGAAGCGAGCGAGATATGAATGAAATGGTCTGAGAGCGAGCGAAGCGAGGAAGACGAGTGAGCGAAGCGAGCGAGATGTGAACGAAATGACCAGAGAGCGAGCGAAGCGAGGAAAAGAGGGGATCGATGGAGCGAAGAGAGCGGGGAGAAAAAAAGAGAAAGTAATGCAACAGCAAACACTAAATAACGACCCCGAAAGGGAACGATAAGAATGGGATAATGATTGACGATAATTTACGGAGAAGAGAGCCGAGGAGGAGAACGAGAGCCGACACGACTGCCCGTATCTGTTGCTGCCCGCATCTGCTGGCCCTATCTGTTGCCCCTCGCACCTACTTCGTACGTCGGATGCAGCCGTCGGCGTCTGCCCCGCCGTTGCACGTCAACGGTCAGAGCAGGTTGCACGGAGAAAATCACCGGCGTGAGGAAGAGATGCAGGCAAGTACGAGTCACGGTCGCACTACAAGTACATCGCAACTGCACGTACAAGTACTTGTCGTAAAGCACCTTCCGGAACAGGAAGATGACGCTGCCCATCGCTGCGGAGATGGTCGCAATCTAGCCCATCTGGTCGCATCGCGGCGCGGGAAAGGGCGATCCACTCGACTGGCGTTCTGGGCGATCGCTCCCTACCTCTCCACTCTCTCCGTTTTCTCCAGATTAGCCGGCAGGTCAGTTGACGGCGTGACCACACCCGACACAATCGACGGCAGACGGGCGATAAACGACGTTCCGCGAGATACTCGTGCCAGATACTCGTGCCAGATACTCGTGCATACGCGCACTTTCTCTGTTCTCAGTGCTTCCCATCCCTCTCGGTGGATCTCGCAGCGGCACAATGCCTCCGCGTGTACGACCCCGTCGCTCATTCCCGTTTGTCGTCTTTTTGTCTTGCTCCTGCCATGCACTTTAACGTTGCACATCTCCTTCCTCTTTTCTCCTTCTCTTCCCCTCTTGCGCCCCTTCCTTCCCCTCTCTCGCACGCGAGCTTCCTTTCGGGGCCATTCAGGGCCAATTGCCACACGTAACGCCGCACGGTGCAAACCAACACATGATATACACAAGTAGCTTAGAGACCATGATAAATTGCACACACTCCCAACCGACCCCCGTAGGTGGCCCTGCACATACGACGGACAAGTGTACCCCAGTGCAGCCGTCTTCACCCCGCGTGTCTATATATGTAGCCGTAAATACCCACGCGGGAAGGAGCGACGGGAGAAAATCAAAAAGAAAAAGGGCAATCTCAAGAAAAGAAGAGAAAAAAAGGAAAGAGCGTCTGTGGCACTCCACTTTCCTGTGCACCGCATACGGAAGCATCGATCGCCACGGCATTGACGCTTCTTTCTCCTTTTCTCTGATCATCTTCCCCTTCTCTCCTCCACCCACCTCACCTCTCTGCCTCCCGCCACTATGGCCAACGCGGCAAGAGAAGTGCCGTCGCCCGGCGATGGGCCCACACCTCTGACGCCGCCGATCGAGGTGCTTGGTGCCCCGGAGATCGCCGCCGTCGACGAGGAGAAGCAGCCGCCACGCATCTCGGCCCACGAGCAGCTCGGCGACCAGATTTCGCCCGAGCTGCTCGCCGAGCTGGCCCCCAACGGCGAGGGCGAGTACATCCGCCGCCTCGTCAGCGAAATGACCGAGGAAGAGGCCTATGCCATTGTCCAGGAGGGCCTGCGCTTCCACAACGACGACTGGAATTTCCCCTCGGACATGCGCGCCCGCATGCAGCGCCTCGTCACCGAGGGCCCCAAGCAGTACGGGGCCTTTTACGACCGCGACCTGCGCATCGACGCCGTCATGCTGCGCTACTCCTCGCCGTACCCGGGCGTGCGCGCCGTCGCCGACCCCCAGGACGACGAGAGCGTCCACGTCGAGACCATTCGCGCGTATTTCCTGGGTGTCAGCTGGGCCGTCATCGGCACCTTTGTGTCGACGTTCTTCAACAGCCGCTTCCCGTCCATTAGTCTGAGCGGCTCCGTCATCCAGATCTTGCTGTACCCGTGCGCCAAGTTCTTGGTGTTTGTGCTGCCCGACTGGGGCGTCACCATTGCCGGCACGCGCCACTCGCTCAACCCGGGACCCTGGACGTTCAAGGAGCAAATGTTTGCCACCATCACCTACAACGTCGCCATCTACACCTCCAACGCCTACACCATGATTCTCGTGCAGCGCTCGCCCGTCTATTATGGTCAGACTTTTATCACCGTCGGCTACCAGCTGATGCTCACGTTCTTTGTGCAGCTCATGGGCATGGGCTTCGCCGGCTACCTGCGCCGCTTCAGTGTCTACCCCGTCAAAGCCCTGTGGCCTACCGTCCTGCCCATCATCGCCATGAACCGAGCCCTCACGCGGCCCGACACCCGCGAGGAGTCCGCCAACGGCTGGACCATCTCGCGCTACCGCTTCTTTTGCTACTGCGCCCTCGGCATGTTTTTCTATTATTGGCTGCCCGGCTACCTCTTCACGGCGCTGTCAACCTTCAACTGGATGACTTGGATCGCGCCCACCAGCGTCACGCTCGCCATCCTGACGGGCTCGTCGCTCGGCCTTGGCCTCTTCAACCCCATTACCACGTTCGACTGGAACGTCGCCACGTCGTCGTACGCCGCGCTCGCCCAGCCCTTTTTCAGTACCGCCACCATGTACGTCGGCAGCCTGCTGGGCGGCATGATCATCTTGGGGATTTACTACAGCAACATGTACAACACGGCCTACCTGCCCATCAACTCGTCGTCCGCCTTTGCCAACAACGCCACCGCCTTCGAGGTCAAGAACGTCATTGTCAACAACACCTTTGTCGAGTCGCTCTACCAAGAGTACTCGCCGCCCTTTTACACGGCCGGCTACATTTTGACCGTCGGCGCCAACTTTGCCTTTTACCCCGTCTACTTTCTCTACATTATGGTCAACCAGTGGAAGACCGTTTCCGAAGCCTACGTCAACTTCTACAAGGGCCTGCGCTACGGCCGCGGCAACTATGAGGGCGCCAACGACATCCACAGCCGTCTCATGGCCCGCTACAAAGAGGTCCCCGACTGGTGGTTCCTCCTCATTCTGGTGGCCGCCATTGTCGTATCCGTCGTGTTCCTGCACATCTACCCGCTCAACACGCCCGTCTGGCTCGTATTTCTGGTCCTGGGCATCAACCTGGTGTTTGCCGTTCCGCTGTCGTTCCTGTCCGCCACCACCGGCACCAACCTCGGCCTCGGCTCGCTCATCCAGGTCGTTACTGGCTACCTCCTCCCCGGCAACCCCAACGCGTTCCTGTTTGCCCAGACGCTCGGGTCGTGGGCCCTTGCCGGCTACGGCGACAACTACGTCCAGGACAACAAGATGGCCCACTACGTCAAGATCGCGCCGCGCGCCGTCTTCCGCTGCCAGATTGGCACCATCATCATTACCTGCTTCGTCGCCGTCGCCACCCAGAATTTTATCCTCGAGCACGTCAAGGGTCTCTGCACGCCCGACCAGCCCAGCCGCTTCACCTGTGCCAACGACGGCAACCCCTTGTATGCCAGCTCGCTCATGTGGGGCCTACTGGGCTCCAACCGCATGTTTGGCTCGCTCTACCCGCTCTTCAAGTGGTGTTTCCTCATCGGATTCTTGGTCGCACTCGTCTTCCTCATCGGCCAGGGCTACGGGCCCATCTACCTGCCTCGCGTTCGCGTCTGGCTGCGCGACCGCGTGCTGTCCGCGCGCACCTTCCGGATTCTTGACGCCACCCTTTTCCCGACGGTCGCCTCGCTGCTCTGGCTCAACCCTGTTTTGGTGCTGCAGGGCATCCAGCACTGGGCCCCCTCCAACATGTCCTACAAGACCCCTGGCATGATTCTGAGCTTTGTGTTCATGTACTGGCTGCCCCGTCACCGCCTCGCCTGGTGGGAGCGCTACAACTACACATTGTCGGCGGCACTGACGGCCGGTGTCGCCGTCAGCGCGCTCATCATGTTCTTTGCTATTGGCTACAACCCGGTCAGCCTGACCTGGTGGGGCAACACGGTCAGTGGCGCGGGTGTCGACGGGAAAGGCGCGAGCATCTTGCCGCTGCCGGAACGGGGCTACTTTGGACCCGACAAGGGGACGTTCCCGTAAGGACAACACGGCGAAAACAAAGAGGTCGAGGGTAGTTATATGGATGGAGAACGTTGGCCAGTTGGAAAGTGATGAGGATTCTGTGAAGGACATCTTATTAGGACAGGGGCCTACGATATACTATGCTATGCCATTCTATGAATATACGACTGTTTACTTGTATACCGCCTCACTCCTTTGACACCTTCGACACAGTTGCTTCTTTCAGAAACACGCGCATCGGCGGCGTATCCCAGATTACATATGCATTCTGGTCCAGCCAGTCGAGGGAATCTGCCTTCTCCGGCTCGGCCAGCGTCAGGTCAAAGTTGAACAGCACCTGCGCCAGCACCAGCCGCGCCTCGGCGTACGCCATGTTGCGCCCGATGCAGTTGCGCGGCCCCACCGAGAAGGGTTGCAGTGCCTCCATGCGGTCCTTTGAGTTTTTCGTCTCATCCAAGAACCGCTCTGGCCGAAACTCGTACGGCGACTCCCAGTACGCGTCGGCGTGGTTCATTGCCAGCTGCCAACACGCCACCGCCGTGTGGCCGGGTACAAACACGCCCGCAATCATGGCGCCCCCGGGCGGCGTCACGCGCGGCAAACCCACGCCCGCGGGCGGATAGCGCCGCAGCGACTCGTTGAGGCACGCCAAGATGTACGGTACGGTGGTGGGCGTGGCCGTCAGCAGCGTAATGTCCTCGGCCGACGCAAACGCGCCGCGCACTTCAGCCGTGGCACGGGCCAGCACCTCTGGGTTTTTCAGCAGGAAGTATGTCGAGGCCGTGATCAGTTTCGTGGTCGTCTCGGCGCCTGCGAGCACGACAATGCCAGCCGTACCGGCGATCTGCTGGATGGTCAAACTCGAGTCCCAGTCATGGTCGTTCTTGTCGACAAGCCCCTGGATAAGGTCCGGACGTCGTTCCGGCAGCGCCATGCGGCGCCGGATCTTGTCGATACCGCCCTGGTTGTGGGCGGCCATGGCTGGAAAGAGGCGAGCCAGCACGGGGAAGACGTATCCCGTGATGCTCACCAGCTTACAAAAGACGACGGCGGGGCCCGTGTACACGGCGGTCAAGGCATCGATCCAGGGCTGGCGACCATCGTTGTCGCCCGACGCCAAATAGTCAAAGGGCTCGCCAAAGGCGAGGTCGCCGATAATGTCAAAGGTGGTCCAGCTGTACCAGCAGAGCATGTCGGCGCTTTTCCTTTGGGGGGCCGTCGCAATCTCCCTCAGGCGCTTCACGAGGAGGGTCACATACTTTTCGATCATGGGCGCCTGCTCGCGCATGGCGCGGTCGCTGAAGCCCGGCAGCAGCTGGCGGCGCAGGCGGGCGTGGTTGGCGCGCGTCTCGGACAGGATGGACTCGTCAACGCCGTCAATGTGATAGAAGCGGGGGTCTTTGGAGAGCTCGTCGACGCCGACGCCACCGTGGGCAGCACCCTTTTTGAGATCATCATCCTCCCCATCGGTCCCCGCCTTCAACAGGTCGTTCCGCCGCCCGTAAATGTCCTTCCAGGCAGCCAAGTCCAGAAAGGCCAACTGATCGGGAGCGATGCGCACGACGGGCCCGTAGCGGTCGTGCATGGGCAGGATGGCAAAGGGCATCTTGCCGCGCATGGTGCGGTACAGGTAGGTGAGGCGCGTGGCGCGGTGCAGGATGGGGCCCGGGAAGTGACGCAACGGGTGGAATGCAAGGTTGTAGACGACGGTGTAGGCAGAGTAGAGCACAAGCTTGACTATTAGTGAGGGGAATAGGGTTCTCTGCTGATCAACAGCCATCACGAAAGAAAACATACCAGGAGAAGGCTTGTGCTAGCCAGGCCAGCGGCACTGTAAGTGAAGAAAGCCATGTCGTCGTCAAAGAAAACAGAATGAATAAATCAGCTGTATCCCTGAGAGATACTTTTACGAGAGAACTTTCCTTTCTCGACCTTGTTGGCCTCTCACAAAAGCGTTTTATATACTTGTACTTCGCTCTCCCCTCAATATTGTGAGCCATCCACTAGATATAGGAATAAGCTCAGACAGCCAGGAAAAGCATCTGGCGGTAATGATGGCGCAGCCCATGTCGATACATCAGAGGATTAGGAATACAAGATCTGAGCACTAGAGGACCAGAGGATGTGCTCCGTATGGGCGTCGCTGGTCGACCCACTATTTACATGGTCAATAAATGCCATGCCGGATGCGTGGCATGTGAGGGGAACGAATCAACGCATGCTCGTTGGTCAAATAACCATTGTGAAAAGAAAAGAAAAATAATAAACAGAGCAGAGTCTACCGATTTACAATCAACATGTCCGTCGGCACGAGTTGAAGTCCGAAGGGATACTGATGAAAAGATTCCAAAGAGCCCTTGGCCCTGCAGGGCGTTCCGGGAGTGCAAGGGCGGCCGACAGTCTGGGGATGTGGGGTTCTGCTACGACGTCGGTTCGTAAGGTAAAGGCACTGACCAGTCTGGGGCGCCTGGAGAAGCTAGATCCGGGCTGCTGACGGTGTCTGACGTCTGACACTCGTCTCCCGGGCGCGGGATGTCATGGAGGAAAAGAATATGCTTAAGTGCAGTGGGGAGGCTAAAAATACGACGTGATGAAAAGAACTTGAAGTAGTCGACCATGACAGATCGAAGAAAGTGGGTGAGATAGGAAAAATAGAAAAAATAGAAAAAAGAGAGCGAGAAAGTTGCACCGGAAAATGAGATATCCGCGAGATGTGACCCAGCAACATCAAGAAAGTCTCCATACAGGTGAAATATAAAGTAGCAAGATAAAAGAAACGAAGGGAGCAGTCTTGGCACTGCAGCAATGTGAGATTGGCTTAAGAGTATCTTGTTTTATTTTCTATTCCTTGAAAAAACATAAAGGGGGGAAATGAATCTAATCAAATGACAATGTATATTTAAAAGAGATTTGATATAAAATACATACTAACATGCAGAGCAATTTTCAATACAGAACTCAGCCCAATCAACACAATGTCTAGATACCCCGAAACAAACTCAAATAGCCCAAGCCATATTTTTATTATCTTACTTGCATTCTATTGAAGAAAACAACTCAATAATTCAAGAAGCGAAAAACAAACTGAAACAAGTGGTATCGACGTCTAAAGCAGTATTGTATTACACGGCCTTTCTCTACGGAAGCATCACCATGTCTCCCATGTGTTTTTTTGAGTTTGTTCTCCTTTTCTCTCTATATTTTCTAAAATATGTATTTGATGCAAATGCATGGCTGAACAACAAAGATAACCCTCTTCTGGACTCTTGGTTGTCATCCTCCATCTGGGTGAGACAGCTTATTCACCCTCCCACGTGACACGCTCAGCTAATACGGCGCGACAATGGCGCGCCGCCCTATCGCAGCGAACCAACCAACCAGGACCGCGTAAAGTGACGTGTGCGCCCACTGCGGCCGCTGGAAGCTCCTTCTACTTTAGTACTTTAATTTGGGTGGCATAATTTGAGCACCTTGACGACCCGGTCATACTGGACGGAGAGAGACGATAGCAACGATCCTCATCGGCATCTGGTCCGTCGACCTCCATCTGAAGCTATCGCACCTGAACCCAGCACCCGACAGAAGACAGTCATCTCATTCTCGCCCTGCCTACAGCTATCCCTTATCGACACAATGGCGGGCAACGCCAAGGGCGCCGGCTACGAACCGGTCGCAGGGGCCGATGCCGCCGACGACGTGGAGCTCGAGCGGAGAGATGCGCGCGGCTTGGTGCGCAGCTCTGGCGATGCCAAAGACAGACGCGACAACAGCCAGACGTCATACCGCAACGACTCAAAAGAGGATGATGCGGCGGCCGACGACGACGCCGACGAGACACGGGGCTTTCTCGCGTCCTCATCCAATGCGACTGGCGCGGCATCACCATCTGGATCGACCTTTGTCCCTATGAACCAGCTCCACCGGTCGGACGACGACACGCCGCCCCGGTGGCTGTCACGACGCACCGTCCGCGTGGTCGCCATCTCGTTTGTGACGTGCTTGGCCGTGTGCATCGGCTTCAAGTTTGTTGCCGACAACACGGGGCTCGTCCTGTCGTTGGCGCATGCAAAGGAGGCTTCAGGCGACAGCAACAACAGCAAAGACAAGGATGGCGCCTGCCGCCCTACGACGGTGACCGTCCCGCAGTACTTCCAGACAACGCCGCAGCTGTTTGCCGGGCCTACGGCGACCGGCCGGCCGGCGTTTTTGGCGCAGACCGTGACCATCGACCCGACGGCAACGTACGTGGCCAACCAGCCGCTACAGACCAACATTCTGGTGGACGGCCTGCCCGTCGACGGCGACAACGGCCACTCCATCTTCCACCACATGGGCTACCTCTCGCCCTACCAGCCGGCGCCCGGGTTCGGCGTGCAAGAGTATGCGCTGCCACCGGGTGCCGAGATTGTGCAGCTGCAGATGCTGTCGCGGCATGGCTCGCGGTACCCGACGTCTGGGTCCAACGTCAAGACGCTGGGCGAGAAGCTGGCCAAGGCCCAGGGCAAGTTCAAAGCGACGGGCGCGCTGGCATTCCTACAAGACTGGGAGTTTCACCTGGGCCACGAGATCCTGGTGCCCAAGGGCCGGCAGGAGCTGTTTGACTCGGGCGTGCTGCACTCGTACATGTACGGCAACCTGTACAACCCGAATAGCAAGATCATTGTTCGGACTACGGTGCGTTTTTTCCTCACACCCCCCCCCCCCCCTTTTTTTTTTACCCTCCTTCCCCTTCGCCTCGTTGTAGTTGCCCCGTTGTAGTTTAACCTCTAACGACGACAGACCCAAGACCGCATGCTCAAGTCGGCCGAGAACTTTATGGCGGGTTTCTTTGGCCTGGAATGGTAAGTTTTTGCATCGTCACTGCAACCCACATCACCACGACTAACCCTTCAGGACCAACAATGCCACCATTGAGCTCATCATTGAGCAGAACGGCTTCAATAACTCCCTCGCCGGCTACCTCAACTGCCCCAACTCCCACCAGGACACCGCCGGCAACGACGCCAACACCATCTGGGTCGAGAACTATCTGCGCAACGCCACCGCCCGCTTCCAGACCATGATTTCTGGAGTGGATGACTCCTTTAACTGGACCATCCAGGACACCTACGCCGCCCAGACAATGTGCCCCTACGAGACCGTCGCCTACGGCTTCAGCCGGTTCTGCGATTTGTTCACCTACGACGAGTGGGTCGGTTTCGGCTACTCGACCGACTTGGCCTTTGCCGGCGACAGCGGCTTTCAGTCGGCCACGGGCCGTGCTGTCGGCATCGGCTACCAGCAAGAGATTGTCGCGCGCCTGCGCAACCACACGCTGGGCTACTCAGGCTCCCAAATCAACACAACCCTCGACAACAACACCGACACATTTCCGCTCAACCAGAGCCTCTACCTCGACTTCTCGCACGACTCCAACATTGTCAGCGTGCTGACCGCCCTAGGGTTCACGCAGTTTTCCGCGTTCTTACCGCCCTCGGCCTACCCGGGCCCGCACAATTTTACGTTGGCGCACGTCGTGCCATTTGGCGCGCGCCTCGACATGGAGGTGATCCGCGCGCCGAAGCCAGTGCGGGCTGACCGCAGCGGCTACGAGGACGCTGGCGCCGAGACCAAATACATCCACTTTGTGCTCAATCAGCGGACGCTGCCGCTGGGCTTGAGTTTCCCCGAGTGCGACGCATCGCGCGTCGACGGGTGGTGCGAGCTCGAGACGTTCTTGCGCGTGCAGGACGCGATGCCCGCGCGCGCCAAGTACGACAAGGCCTGCTTCGGGCCCTTTACGGCGCGGCCGTACGGCACCATCACGGACGGGGCGCCAATGTAGGGGGGGTACGACGTACGGGTTATCTATATTAATTTCTTTCCTTTTCTCCGGCGTTTTATTCGGGGTCATGTAGTGTCATGCATCGTTTCTTTTCTCTGTCTACTAGCCTGTACGAATATGCGCACGCTCCTTAATTTGAAAAACAATCCTTTTTGAAAAGACAAAAGCAAACAAAACCAAAGGCAACCAGCTTGTCCCTTCCGATAACCCTTTTCACCTTCCTTATTTTAAAGATTTGTTCCCGTTCGTCCCCTACTCCCTCTCCTCCACGACCAGACCCCAGGCGTGCGCCTCGCGGCCGTACATGATGTTGCTGATCCAGGACTTGACCTGCTGCGTGTACTGGCCGCCCGTGGCGGACGCCATCGGGATCGGAATGTCCTGCCCGCGGTGGTGCACCAGCGACACGGGCGTCACAAAGTACGCCGTGCCCGCCGCAAACGCCTCGACCAGCCGGCCCTCGGCGTGCGCCTCCTGCAGCTCCGCGATCGTGTACCGCCGCTCCACCACCTCGAGCTCGCCCGCGAGCCGCTCACGCGCCAGCTGCACAATGCTGCGGCGCGTCACGCCGTCCAGGATGAGCCGGTCGTCGAGGGGGGCCGTCACAAGTTGCACCGCCCCGCTGTCCTTGTCCTTGAGTACGACAAAGAAGTTGCTGGCCCCCGCCTCGGTGCAGTAGCCCTCAGGCCCGTACAGCCACAAGATCTGGTGGAACCCACGCGCCCGCGCCTCGATGGTCGCCTGCAGGCTGGGGCCGTAGTTGGCGCCCACTTTCGCGTAGCCAAACCCGCCCACCCACGCGCGCACCATGTCCTCGGGGCTCGTGTGCAGGCGCATGCCGCCCACGACGGCGTCGAGCCGCGGCAGGTAGCTCGCCGTGATAAACAACAAAGCAGAGCGCGGCGCCTGTACGCCCAGCTGCGCCTGCGTGCCAATCATGGTGGGGCGCAGATACAAGTACTCGTCCGGGCCGACGCCGCGGGGCAGCCACTTGGGGCCGTCGACGGCCATGAGCGCCACAATGAGCTTCTCGAACTCCGCGGGGGCGAAAGCGGGCAGCGAGATGCGCACCGCCGACGTTAGCATGCGCTGCGCGTTGCAGTCTGGGCGGAACAGCCGCAGCTTATCGTCCACACCCCGGTACACCTTGAGTCCCTCAAAGCACTCGGTCGCATAGTGCAGCACCGACGCCGTGGGCATCAGCGACAACGGGCCGTACGGCCGAAGCTGCGGCGCCGCCCAGCCAGTCTCGGCGTTCCAGGCGACGGTCACCATGTGGTCGGTGCATATGGTCTCAGTGCCGGCGCAGGCGGCCTCGATGCTGGCGGGCACGGGGCGGGGGCTGGTGGTGAACTCGTAGGTGAGTTTGGAGGCGTCGAGCTCTGCCTTTGTGGTCCCGTTCTTCGTCTTGGCAATCTCGGCCATCTTGTGCTCGAGGGCCTGGCCCGTCAGGTCCACGTCCTGCTCGTTCTTATGCTGGGCGGCCGCCGCCTCGGACGCGGGGCTGGTCCCGTAGGTTGTCGCAGAGGGAGCCATTGAGAGGGTGTGAGGATGTGAGGTGGTGGTGATGGCGGTGATGGCGGTGATGGCGGTGAAGAGGTGGTGAAGGGAGGGGAAATGTCGAGCTCTAGAGATTTGGTAAGGCACGAGTGACGAAGATGGCAAGAGCTATCTGAGACGATGTGGTCGAGACCTGTTTATTTTTTCGAGGAAGGAGCTCTTATATACCGGAAAAGGAAAGAGAGAGCTTGTGACTCAGAGCAACAATAAAACAGCAGCTCAAACACAACTCAATGGATTGTTGAAGTTGGGGAAACTGGGGAAAGAGGGTCGAAAGGGGGTAAGAGAGAAAAGAAGTCCGACAAACGGAGGTCGAAATATGCCAGGGGAAGAGAGCAAGAGAGACGGGGGAGGGTGTGACTCTTTTTATTTGATCCCAAGTAAACAAGGGTGGCAGGGGTTCGGAGGAAGGAACAAAGATTGTTGGGGTACCGGTGAAAAAGCGAAGAGCGCGAGCGCCTAGAGAGAATCAAGAAGGCAAAAATAAAGGAAGGAATGATTGGCAAAAAGGGGAAGAAAAAAAACAAGTAGGGAAGGTACGGGGGCAAAAGGGAAAAAAAAAGATCAAAAAAAAGAGGAAAGAACCAACAGCCGCGACCCAGCGCTGCTCCTTCCTCCGGTTAGTACGCACACGCCGGAGGGTGCGTCCAAGGTCCAAAAGGCTCCACCATCCCACGGCCGACTAACACCAAGTTGCACCAAAGATGCAAGCTTGACGCAAGGCCGAGGGACAAACAAGAGAGCCAAAGACGTGACACAACTCCGGAATTTCACTTTTTGGTGCCGTTTCCGCTGACTTTTCTTCTCACAAACCGAATTGGCCAATGGCTCTGAATGGACGAGGCAGTCTCTCGGTATCATTGAGGAGAGCTGGAGAACCCCCAAACATTTCAAATATTGACAGCATCCCTGTTTGTCTGCAGATGCCCCTCTCCCATGCAGGTTCTAGTCTACAGTCTGCATGTCTGCATCCTGCAACGTGCTGGACAATGAGACGAGAGAGGGAAGCCAGTCTGATGCGCGAGGCTCTTCGCCGGTGCGGGACTTGTCAACTAAAGGGCGTCATGGTCCCGCGATGCAGTGCGGAGTAATTGTAGGCGACTGCGGAAGTCTTCGGACTTCGAGATATGATACCAAGGTACTGATACCGTGATCCTCCCATGCAGCACGAGTGGCTGCGGTCACCGTAGTGGTGGGTAGAGATGAGATAAGGCCCACATTCATTCGTTTTTGTTCCCGGATTACGACTGCGCGACGGCAGCCACCCGCGCGGGGTGTTTCTACGGTGGGCAAGAGTTCTTTGATTCTCTTCGGACTCGAAGGATCGGCACGCTGGACTTGCGCGGCATGCCCTCGGCGTTGGACGCGTGCCCGGCCAGCTGTGACGTTTGCTGAAGCTATACGTCGTATACCGTTATTTTGTCATTCCATCCTTTTATTGATTGTGCACATCTATTTTATTTGTATTTTCTCTTCTTCTTCTTTTCTTCTCTTTTTCTCTCGCTCTTTTATTACTTTATTAGGACGATCATGCTAGTCCCAGCTGGGAAGGACGTTTCCAAGACGCCTTGTCTTAAACGTCCGAGAGCCCAGGGCTGTGGATGGTTGTGGTTGCGCTGGATCCGGAATATACGTAGAGGTGGACTGTAAGTTGATTTTGTCTTTGCCTTTCTTTTATTATCTTCTCTCTTCGGAGACAACGGTCACCTGCGTGCAACTACTAGTCACGCCTTGCAACGGCGGCGTGCTTGTTTTCAACTCTGTAATGGATTTTGAGCCGCTTTCTCCCCCGCGTTGTTTTATCTCGCGGGCTTTATTTTTCGGTCTTTTCTTTTATTAATCTCACCCATTCATTGCTCTTTTCGTTCCCTACCAACATTTTTTTTCTACAACTCTCGCCTCTAATCCAAGCTTCGACCGTTGGATCTGCGGCCACAGTCATTGTCCGGCCGGCAAAGTAGAAGTCGTATTCCCACAGCGTCCCATAGTCATTCACTATTCTGCTCAATATCCTCTCATCTTTACTTCTTCCCTTCCTCCTTCACCTCCGATCTCGTCGAGAAGAACGAAGACGCGAACAGGCCGAGCCGCACAGGCCTGGCCATCCCGAAAGCGCCTGCGGCATGCAATGCAGACGAGACGCCTCCATTGCAACCAGTCAATTGTCTTTTTGTGCCTGTGTCTTCCCTTCTCTCTGGGCGTAACGGGGTATTCGGCTTTATCGCCGGTAGGTGTGCAGTAAAAAAATGCGGCTTTGTATTTCGTCCGCCGCGGCATGCCGAAAGCTGGCCAATTCCCGTCGCTAGCCGCTACTAGACGAGAAACGCCGTCCACCGTAGTCCGTACAAGTACTCGTGCCATGCCCCCGCGGCAGATCTCTGGAACAGGATCTTTCTTTTGCTGCGCAAAGTGACCCAAATGACGGAATAGAAGGCCTGCCAAACCAATTGAACGGCCCCGACGATTCAGAGGTCACCTGGATAAAAAGTGTCCGATTTAAAGTCTTGGAACTGGTAGATCCCCAAGGTGAATGTGGTCAAGACGAACGAATAAAAACGAGATCGCTGAGTGAGGAGAGCACACCGTCATGTATCCCTCCCTTTCCGGACTGTCACACCGCAGACGCTTAGGCAAGGGACAGACATACTACGAGAGTCTCGTGCTTTAGATTTAAGAGCACCACCTTTGAGCAAACACTGTGCCCAATGCGGTCATAGGGATCGTCACCTGTCCACGTCCGGCACTCCGATGGCATTTGTCTGGCAAGGGGCGATAGAGGACGATGTAGTCCGCACCGTTTGTAGATGCAATAGTAATATTCTTAAGGAGAGGTCTGTTGAAGACCCCGAATGTGGTATTATCCTTTCCTCCTGTTTTAAGACGCCAGAGATTGAGAAATAGAAACCCCACATGCAACAAGAAGAAAACGTAAACAAGAGAAAGCAGAAACAAAACAAGACAAGACACAGCAGGTTATCACCTGCAAACACAGGTGACCTACCGACTCGCCTCTTTCTGCCGCTGCTCCTCCTCCATCTTCTCGCGCCGCTTGTGTGCCGCCTCCACGTCCGCCTTGGCACCCTTGGCCCGCTGCCGCGCCTCGTACCGGTCGCGACTGGCCAGGATTCGGTCGACAATCGTGCCCGCGTTGACGTCGGCAAACTCATGGGTCCCCACGGGCTCGTAGATGCCCATGGCCTTGGGCTCGGTGTAGGGGTCGTACGTAAGCGGGATAAAGGCCGTGGGGCCGTGGTAGACGGCGTCGGGGATGCCCCAGGGGAGAGACGACAAGTACTTGCGCGTGGGTGAGAATGGTGCGCCAAACACGACCGCGTTGATGTACTACAAAGTTAGCGGAGGTTATCAAAGGGGGGAAGCATTGGGGAGACGTAGAGCGCACCCTGCACTGAAGAACACACAGCCCCCGCTCGTAAATGTTCATGATGGGATAGTTGACGCCCTTCCACTCGTTGATGACCTCGTCGTCGTGCACGCCGGCGACGACAAACGCCGGCGGGTAGTCGCCCGCTGCCTTGCCCTGACGCTCGGCCACCGCCTCAGGCGCGTACCAGCCGTCGGCACGCGCGCGCGCCTCCTCGGCCTCGAGCACGTGCTGCAGAAACGCAATGTGCCCGCTCGAGAACAGGTCGAAACCGCCATCGACATACACGACGCGCTGGCCAATCTGCGGGCCGCGGCCTTTGACCAGCTCGGTCAGCTCGCCACCACTTTCAGGCGAGGTCGGCTCCTTCCAGAACCACACGTCGACGCCCGGGTTCTTGGCCGTCTCGTCCGTCGCGTACAGCCGCATCCGCTCCGTCATCGCCTTGCCTGTTGCTTGGCGCTCCGCGTCTGTGCCGGGACCCTCGCGGCCCGCCAGCGTTTCCTCGAGCGACCGGATAAAGTGCGTCTTGGTGCACAGAAGCATGCGCCCCACCAGGTCCGTGGTCGAGATGCTCGGCGTGCGCTTCACCACCTTGAACCGGTTGGCCGCCTTGACAAAGCGGTAGCAATCCTCGCCCGACCCGTCCGACGTGATGTCGTCGCCGTGCACGACGTAGCGGCAGCCATAGTGCGACACCCAGTCGAGTGCCGTGACGTAGGGCGCGTTGGGCACGGACTGCGTGACCCAGCGGCAGGCTTCGACGGCGAACAGCCGCTCGCGCAGGAGCATGACGGTGGGGCCCTTGTTCTCGAGGATGGCCTCGTCCGAGTGGACGCCAATGTAGAGCTCGTCGCCGAGCTGGCGCGCCTGGACAATGGCGCCGGCGTGACCTGAGGGTTAGCGAGAGCATATGTGGCGAGACTCAATCGGTTGGCATCCTACCGTGGTGAAAAAAATCAAAGCAGCCATCGACCCAGAGCCGGCCGTCGAGCAGCTCCGGTGCCGGTTCGCCAGGCGGGGCGCCGTCAGAAGACATGGTCGGTGTGGTGGGTGGGTAGTGTTGGTGTGTCGGTGTGTCGGTAAGAGGAACAGAGGTGCTGTTAGAGAAGCGCAGACGGCTTTGCGACAGAATGAGGTGAATTGAGAGAAGCTTAGAGAAGCTCCTTGACGGTCAAGGAGGTTGTGAGGTTGTGAAGTCGTTCACATGGGAGTTGCCCCTTCCCGTTTTGCACTAATAATTCACCCGTTGGTGGGTGGGATAGCTCCTTCCCCCATGTGGGATGGTCGGACATTGTGTGGCCAGGCCAGACCAAGACACAAGTAAAATCAACGGCACACTGTTATCGTCTTTTGGGTTCGATAAGATATGCCACCCTTCATACACCGTATGTGGGTTTTCTACTGGGGTTTTGACATTTATCCGTTGGCATCTTCACCTGCAGACTCGATGCGTTGGTCCCGATTGTGCAGCTCTTTGCTCCCCGCTGTGAGCTTAAGCTCTGGAGCTTCCCCAATACCGCCTTCCTGCCCCTCGTTCGACGTTCCTGCCCGCGCTGTCCAATACAGGCCCCACGTTGACAGTCAAACGGCAAGATCATACATGATACGAAGTGCACACCTAGAATTCTTGCAGTTTATGTGGTCTGCAAGCTTCTCTGACTGTTGGACAGTCCTCCGTGCATATGACGAATTTGTAGCACGGCTGACTTGTAAGCTCTCAATTGGACGGTCGTGGACAGACGTTATGGTCGCGGTGTGTTTCTATTTGTGGTTGTAGCTATCTCTGGTGTATCTGCTTGTCGATTTACGACGTATTCATGTGGAATTGTGTCATACATGGTTAAACGACAGGACAAGACATGGGTTCCCAAATGGTGATCTGATTAGAACTAAAAAAAAAATGAAAAAGCGCTTCCTGCATCTTCCTTAAACATACAAGTGTACCCTGCGTGATCCCTACCAAATAACAAAAAAAAGAACAGAGAAAAATGAAAAATGAAGAGAGAAAATAGAAACCAAATCTTTGAAACAACCTAAATATCCCTCTCTGCCACCCGCAGTAGACAATGCTCTTTTATTCTTTCCTCTCGTTCTTCCCATCTTTCCTCCTCTTGTCCCCCTCTCCCCCTACCGCTTCTTCACGCTGGGCCGCGGCTTGCATTCGTCTGGCAGCACCGGGTGCAGCATGATCTTGGTCGGGTACTGTGCGTTGTTGCCCTGGTAGCCCTTGGACCAGTCGTACGACACGGCGTACACAAACACCTTGCCGTCGCGGTTGAACTTGGCCGTCGTGATGCTGCCGCCCACGGACGGGTAGCCCTTGAGCCGGTGCTTGGCGTCCTTGTCCCAGAAGTGGAACGTGCCGTCGGAACCGGCCGTCGAAAAGGTGCCGTGTGCCGGGTTGAAGGAGATGTCGTTGACCGCGTACACCTGCGTCGTGTTGCCCTGCGCCTGGTCGCGGTGGCAGCGGAACGAAAAGTTGGAGCTCGAGTCCTTGTCCTCCACGTACTGGATGGCGCAGCGGCCCTCGATGCTGCCAATTGCAAAGCCGGCCGAGTCGTTGAAGCAGCTGACCGTGCGCGTCTGCCACTTGAGCGGGCTCTGCATCGTCTTGTAGAACTTGGTGGGCTCCTTGAGGTTGATGACGTTGATGTAGCGGTCGGCCGTGCCGACCACCAACAGGTTGTCCTTGACGTCCATGGTGTAGACGCGCTCCTGGCACTGCACGGCCGCCACGGGCTGCTGCTGCCGCAGGTCCCAGTATTTGACCGTCTTGTCCCAGGAGCCCGTGACAACCATCTGCTGGCCACCGTCAATCTCAAAGAACTTGACGGAGCGGATGGGCTGGTCGTGCTGGGCAACAATCTCATTCTTGCCCGACTCGAGGTCGCACAGGCGGGCCTGGTTGTCGGCGCCGGCGGACACGACGCGCTTGCCGTCCTTGGCAAAGTGACAACTAAAAACGGGCGCGTTGTGCTCGTACATGAGGCGGCCCTCGGACGCGCCGGTGCTGGTGTTGACCTCGTAGATGCGGACCTTTTTGTCCCAGCTGGCGACAGCCATGAAATCCTTTTGGTCGTTTGGGCTGGGGTTGAAGGACAGGTCCGAGATGCTGTCCTCGGGCGGGTTGGGGACGGCGACGTCGCCCTTGAGGTCGCCGACCGTGTTGTTGGGCTGCGCGGCAGCCGCCGTGCCGAAGAGAGACATGATGGGTGATGGGTGATGAAGGTATAGGGAGTGTCGTTTCGCGGGTGGATGGGGTCTAGGGAAAAAGGAGGGATGTCGCCGGATCCCTCTCGTCGCCGGATGCGAGAGTTGTTGTGTCTGCTCCTCGGGGGCGAACCAGGGGGAGGAAGTGGTTGCAAAAGGGCGCTTGACCGGGCGGAGGCAAAAAATGGGGCGCCGATGTGATGCACCGGAGATGTTCGTCGAGTCGTCGATTGAGGCGCCGCGTAGAGAGAGGTGGACGATGGAACGATCGAGGTGGTGGAAGGAGGCGAAAGAGGCAAAGAAATGGAATGGCAAGAGCCCTGAGCGTGCCTTCCTGCTGTGAGCGTCCGTCTCTCGCGGCTTTTGGCTCGTTCGTTCTGGTTTTCCCACCTAATTTTTTTTAGCGCGTCAAGGCTGCGCGCACTGGCGGTGGCTGGGCGTAAAGCGTAAAGAGCTCCAGCTTTGGCGGGTCACACGCTGCTGGCGGCGTAGGTAAGGTACCTTTTGTACCTCGCAGTTCTGCCTTGAGGTTCACGATGACAAACAACATATGCACAAGAAAATATCAGGCAAGAACAGAGCTCAAAAATATTGCGAATTAACCAATACGATTGTAAGAATCAGCAAGCTTCTTCCTGCCTGCCAGCCTGGCCTCTGCTGCCTTGGGCGACTTTGGTGCCTGGCGACATTGAGCTCCTAGGTGCGAATATTACATAATACACATAAAGTTCTGCTCTCACCGCCCGCCGGCAGAATTTAGCCCCACACAAATTTTGGGTATGAAAACAAATTTTCGAACTGGTTTTTTTTTTGGCTTCCTTCTTTCCTCTTCTTCTTTTTTTCCTCAAGTCCCCTCGTCCGACCAAATCGCCGTCGAAGCTTCAACGGAGACGAGCGAGTCTTCTCGATCGTCTCGACAGCATGTCACTTTTTGCTTTGGGAGAAAGTCCCCGGACAGCCTTTTTTATTTCATTCGTGGGATCAAAAAAGCGCAGCAGAAATGCGCCGCCGTAACGACACCTGCGGTTTATCTCTGCCCATCATGAGGCGCCATCTTCATCTCTTTGTTGCTTCCCACACCCTTTTTACCTTGGTTTCTTCCTGGGAATCCCCTTTTCCTGTTTAGCCCTTCTTTCCTGAGTCTGTTTCGTCGTCTGGGGAGCCTATTCTTTCCTATTTCAAACTCTTCTACCCTTTTCTTCTTCTCTCTTGTCACCCCGTTCGGCTTTCGTCCTGCTTTGGATTGCCTTTTCTTTTCCACCTGTTGTCTTGTTCCAAACTCGTTCTCTTTCTTGCCTGCTTTCGGTTTCCGTTTCCCGTTGAAGTCTCTTCTGGCGCGGTCGTGTCTGTTTTCGATACTTCGTTTTTGGATCCATGAGGGAGTCTTCTTGACGAAAGCTGTTTCGTTTCTTTCGTTTTATTTTTCTTTTCTCGCAGCCGCTGCCCTCTTTTTCTTTTTCCTTGGCCACATGAAGGGGGACCAAAGATGGCATGTGATTAACGCATTGCTTCGGGCTTGTCGGGGTCGTCACCTGTCGTCTGCTTGCTCTTGATGTTTCTGTTGGCTTCTGGTTTCTGGTTTGCACAATGGATGGCACCACCTATGGACAAAGATATGAGTCCGCTGTCATTTGCTGTGTGGGCTGGAGACTGGAGGACGACGGAGACTGTCGAGACGGGTGGGTGGCGCGGCGGTTCCTAGTCCGTTTTGCAATGCTGGCGTCCATGCCGGAGGTTCGCTGGATTGGCTTTGTCGAAAGGGGGGAGGCACCAGTGGTTCGAGGAAGGAAGAGTGGGCGGACAGAGGGGCAGTTACTAATCTTGAGGGTGTTATTATCTCGGACGATCCGGCGGATTGTTGGGCTTCACGACTTCGTTGTTGAGATGGGATTCTGGAAGACGATTGGGCAAACAACGAAGAGAGTGGGGAGATCTCAGAAGAAGGGAGAGCAGTTTTCTGGCTGGAATGGATGTTGGGGGATGAGATGGCCGAGGAGATAGTAGGAGGGGGGAGAGACGGGGCAAGGATCCGGTGGCCGAGCAGGAGAGGGACGAGATGGGTGGGTTGACGTGGACGAGGAGAGACCGCTTGTTGAAAAGGATGGGAGGCGGAGTTGAAGAGCGGCACCTCGGGCGGGGAGTGTTTCGTCCTTTATCATAGGCATGCGATTGCTCGCCAGATGCAGAAATGCCTCTCTGGCGAGTTACTCGATGGGGCTTATTCTTGGAGCGGGGGGGCTTCGCATCTTTTCGATCCCTTCACTGTCGTTGATCTTCTTTTCTCTTCTTGAAATACAGAAGAGGATGGAGATCGGCGAGAGATGGTGAGATTTTGCCGTCGACAGCCGAGACGAACGAAGATCGAGGAAGCGAGACGCCAAACTCTCTCAATGGTGTTGTCTTTTTCTTGCTTTTCTCCGTTAGGAGAACGCGAGAGGAGCTTCGCCGACCTGTCTTTTGTTTTCCTCGGCTCTTTTCGTCTTGGATGTCGTCGTGCTCTGAGGACTTTTGTCTTCTGGTTCATTCTGGGGGTTGTCCATACTGGGGGTTTTGTTCCATTCATTCTGAGGGCACTGATCCATTCTAGGGATTGCCATCGACGGAAGTTCTACATGATGATTCATACATAGAGTCAAGCCCTGATCTGGATTAAATCCAGTATGACGACTAAACGTACATGCGTTATGGTTTCTGAACGAACTTCCAGGCAGCGCCTTTGTCAAGTGGCGAGGCAAACCTTTCCTTTTTCTCTTACCATCCTATTGTCCCATTCTCGACGCTTACGATCGTCTTCAATATTCATAGAATAAAAATAATATGACGTTGTCTTTCAACATGTCCTCGTATCTATTACCTCCAAGTGATATGTGCCCCAACTGTAATTGTAAAGTACCGAAATGAAACGCCATGCCCTACTCGCTGTAACCATCCGAACCAAAGTGCTGCCAAAAATCATCCATCAAAATATGTCCTGGTATCTTGACCTACATTAACCCGCCCAAGACCACTTTGCCCACGTTGGCCACCTCCATCTTGACGCCGCCCCGGCTGTGGTCCTCAAACTCCTTGACCACCCCTTGCACTAGCAGCTTGCGCACGCGGGCGTCGGTCTTCCCAAACAGCTCCACGACCAGCGGCGAGCAGTCGCGGGGCGACGGCATCAGACTCAGGATGCGCTGGTAGCTGTCGATCAGCACGTCGCAGAGCGTGGCAAACGTCTCGAAAAAGTCCGGGTCGAACGGTAGGCTGGGTGTGAGCAGAAAAGTATACTCCTCGCCGGGAAACAGATCCGTGTTGTTGTCATAGTAGGTGGCAAACGCGGTGGAGGCCACGCTGCCGCCCATGGACGCGGTGCCAAGGCCGAGGCCGCCGTTCAAGCCGCCGTGGCCGCTATTCAGTGCAGCAGCACCGCTAGGCAATGGCGGTACACCCCCATTAAAGCTGCCCCCGTTGACGCTGCCGGCGCTCTCGCTGTTGACGAGCGTCAGGACGCTGCCGCCCATGCTGTCAGCGATGCCCGAATTGCTGCCGCCGCCGGACGAAGATGGGGGCGCCATGGTACCACCACCCCCGCTGCCCACACTGATGGCTCCGCCGTTCATCCCGCCGTTGGCGCCTCCTGACATGCCGCCGTCGAAACCGCTGCCAAAATCATTGGACCCGGACGCGGCACTGCTGCTCGTGCGCCGCACCTTGGACCCCGGTGTGGCGCGCCGGAACATGTTGGGCAGCCGCGCGGCGCGCGAGAGCGAGCTGGCGGCGCTGCTACCGGAGCCTGTCTCGGAGTGCAGCTGCTGGAACGACTCGAACTCGGCGAGCAGGGCGCCCAGGCTGCGCAGCAGCTCAATGACGTTGGACGAGTTGAGGTCGACGACGGCCGGTAGGGACAAACCCAGCAACAAATAGTTGGTGGCGCGGCGAGCGAGGCGGCGGGTGTCAAAGTAGGACATGCGGGCGAGGTCGGGGCGGTCGAAGCGCAGCGTGTTGAACCAGTACACGCGGCCCTCGTGGCTGTCAGGTCGGTCAGTGGGAGTACGAAAACAAAAAAAGGAGGCGCCAGGGACTCACGCTTTCCGCAGATAATCCAAAGTGGAGATGCGCTTGTTGACCATCTCCTGGATGTGCAGGAGTAGCGGCGTGCCTTCGGTCGACGCGCTGGTGATGGTCGCGTTGACATTGGAGCTGGCCGGCATGGGGAGGCCCAGCCCGGTGGTGGCGGGTGTTGCTAATACAGCACCGAGCATTTTGTTGGTGTTGTTCGACGAGGCTGACGGGTGGGAAAAGTTGGGAGTAAAGGAGGCGGCCGTCGGAGTCGTCGGCACGATCGTCGTGGCAGTCGTCGACGAGGACGAGGTGGCGGCCGTAAACGTAGACCAGGTCTTGACGGGCGAGGTGGTCGGGCTGCTCGGCGGGACAATGTGGATGTTGGGCGACAAAGAAATGCGCTGTGCGGCCGATGCGGTGGCCGTGGCCCAGTCGGACGGCAGGGGCGGTGGCCGGGCGTCTGTTGCGCTGGTGCTGCCGCTGTCGGCGGAGCCTTTTTTTGGACTACCGGTGCTGCTGCCGCCGCTACCGAAGACAATGCTGCTGGTGCTCTTGTGGCGCTGGTGGTGGAACAAGGACCCAACACCTGAGCCTCCGGAGCCGTTGGCGGTGGACGTAGAGTTTGTCGATGCCGATGTCGAGCCGCGGCTGCGTGTAAAGGAGGGCTTTTTGCTCAGCGACGGCCGGCGCTCTTTGGTCAAGACGTTGGGCCGGTGGCGCTCGTTGCTGGTGCCGGGTGGGAGTGGAGGGACGGCAGGGAGTGTCGGGAGTGGTGGTGGGGGTATCGAGGGCGGTTCCCGTTGCAAGAGGAGGGAGGTGGAGGATGCGGAGGAGAAGGAGGAGAAGGAAGACGGCGGTCGAGCAGCTCGGGAGGCTTCGCCGGCACTGGTTGCAGGCCGTGGTCGGGCGTGTGCAGAGGCGGTGGTGGCTGCAGGCGGCGGATTGTTGGCCGGTACGCTGGACGGGTAGGACGGGTAGGACGGGTTGGGTGTGTTAAACGCGGTGGTGTTCGTCGCCGTGGTCGAAGTCGTGTTGAAGAGCGTTGAGAAAAGGGGACCCGCATTTTGGCTGGCCGGGGTCGTGCCTGCCGCCCTGCTACTGGCTGGCGCGGGACCCATGCTGGGTTGGGCCCCTTTTTTCCTTCCCTTTTTCTGTGCTGTTTTAGCTCCTTCCCTTCTTAGCGACCCCTCTGACCCCTGGCCTAGAGCTTTTTCTTTTCGTGTTGCTGATTTTCTTTGTCTTTTCTTATGTCTTTTTTCCCGGGGTGTCTTCAGTTTATTTTTGTGTTTATTTTGTGCAATCCCCTCGGCACACACGGGATTGAGTTTTCGCTGTTTGTTACGCTCCTGTTACGCTCCACAGACTGCCAAAAAGCCCAGAATCGTATGGGTGCATGCGCACCCAGAACATGGTGCTCTGGCAGAAGCGACCGTCGACGACCACAATGCTCGCGATGTGCGAGGAGAAGACGGCTGGCGAAGAGGGAGTCTCGAAGGCGGCACGCGGTGGGTGTCCAATGGCTAATGGGCGTTGTTTGGAAGGCGTCTGGCTTGGAGGAGGCCGAGGTCGTCTGAGTCGTCGATGTTGGCGTCGATCGTGCTTGAAACAGTACGAAGACTGCAAAAGACTGCAAAAGACTGCAAAAGGCAGCAAAAGACAGTAAGAAGGGATAAAACAAGAGACAAAGTTAACGAAGAAGAGAAAGAGAGAAGGGAGGAGAGAGAGAGATTCGCGACGGCGGCTCAAAATGCTGAATGGATAAAAAGAAAGAGCAACGGGAAGAGTGGCAGGCAAAACACAGGAAGCAGATCAATGGATGGGAAAGAGTAAAAACAACAGAGAGAGAGGGGGAAAAAAAAAGTAACCGAATTGCTATATAAGCCGGGCTCGTGTCTGCTCACCCAAAGAGAAGAGCAACAGTTCCTTGGCGTGTGGCTCGCCGAAAAAAAGAGAGCGCTCCATAAACACAGTCAGAGTCGGATACGGAAGACGTATAACAAGGACGCTTGTAATAAGACCTATTTTTTTTCGTTGGTGCACAACGCTGGGTCGACTGTCCGAGCTGGACGTAACCAAAGAGTTGTACCATAGGTTGGGCTATGGTTTTGTGCCTTTTGATATTCAGTCGGGCGATGTTGGGATCATCAAGACGAAGGCGGAAGATGGTTAAGGGTCAGGATAGAATTGGAAGGTGACGTCTTGCGGCTGTTTGATTTATCAGTATCACGACGTACAATAAAAACTGCCTACCGGAAGAATGAGATCGCCTTCATGCCACTAGAAAATAAACTACACCTCACCTCCTTGATCTCATATGGACAGAAAACAAGAGCCTGAGAGTGTAGTATGTTGACGCAGGAGTCTACGACTAGGAACAAGGACTCCCGGTATCACACCGGCGCACGCGCACCGTTGCAGCAGTGTTCGACGGGGGGTCAGTGGAGGTGACGGGGGGCGTCACAGTTGCCGTCGATCATTCTGTCGCGAAGTTGACAAGTGCAACTGCAAACAGACAGGAGGAAGGATTTAAAGGACCAAAGGCAAGACACAAGGACCAACCCAAAGGACACAGTCAAAGCATGGTGTGCTTCAACAATCACCTTGCGCTAGGCCCGCCGTTGCAACCCTGCCTTGCACACACCCCTTGCCCTTGAGCGTTGCGCTCTTTCCTGTCGTCCTCAGGTCATAGCGACAAACGAAAATAGTTGAAGCGGAGAGAGGGGGTTTTGCCAGATAAGGCGTTACGGCGTCTCATCATGTCTCCAATCGCAGCAACCATTCGTATCTTTGTTGAGGGCAGGACGAGGAAGGAACTTTTTTAGGAAGTTGAAATTGAGCAAATATGACGCAGCGTCACATTTCAAAAATTGATTACAAGAGTTGTAAGATACACTGGTGGGAGGGAGGACAAAAATAGATGGAGACATTCTCAAGTCTTCCTCCCTAGCTCGCCATTTTGGAAACCGTCCCGAAACGAAACAAATAAAACCAGGTCATAAGAGAAAGGAAGAAGGAGGGAAAAGTGTCGGCTCGCTCGCCGAGGATGAGAAAAACGAAAAGAAACGAAAAAAAACAGAAACTGTGAAAAGTAATGAAAACGCAGTCATAAACCGTATCATGCAAGGGCGTCGACGTCTCGGATCAAGACGCCTTGGGCACCGCGGGCGACCCGGCCAGGTCGTCCAGCAGGCCCTTCCAAAGATCCCGTATCATGCCGGGCTCCGACCCTTCGCTACCCGAACTGCTGCTGCTCGCCTCTGCGCCGCCCAGAAGCGGCAGGTGCGCAAACTTAAGCTCGACGCCGTCGATGCCCACGCCCTCAATTTCCGTCAGCGCCGACGCGGCCACGACGTGCTCCGGGTGGGCCGCGACCACAACGATCTGGGGGCTCGCCAGCGGGCCGTCGGCGACCTCGGGCGCGTGGCCATCGAGGTTCTGGCGGTCGGGGGCATAGTTGTCCGGCAGGAGGGGCACGCGCAGGGCCATGCGGTTGGCGGCGGCCTCGCGGTCGGCCTCGCCGGCAAATGAGGGCATGATAGCGTAGTCAATGGTGCTGACGTCGAGGCGGGCGTCGCGGGGCGTAGTGGTGCGGAAGTTGAAAGTTTGCATAAGGGGAACAACGCGGTTGCGCGAGGGCACAGGGCTGGGAGTCGGGCGGTGGGTCATGGTGAAGCGACGGCTGTTCTGTAGTGGGTACAATCGTGTTAGTCAATGCAGGCGTAGCCG
Source organism: Sporothrix dimorphospora (assembly GCA_021397985.1). NCBI lineage: Eukaryota > Fungi > Ascomycota > Sordariomycetes > Ophiostomatales > Ophiostomataceae > Sporothrix > Sporothrix dimorphospora. The sequence continues at coordinate 551,917 of WOUA01000021.1, forward strand.
AAAGTCGGGAAACCCCCCAAGAGTAACGTACATCATCCCGCTCACCGAGCTCAGCCCGACCAGCACCGGAGCCGGCATTGGTCTGGTGGCTGGAGCTGCCGGCAATGTAGGCCGGTCTGGCGACGGACGGGTGGGAGCCCAGAGACCGGGTGAGCTTGCTCATTGGCGCCGTAACACGAGTCATGTTGATTTTGGATGTGCGAAAGAGAAAATAGGGAGAGCGAAAAGTGGAAAAGAACCGATCGACAGGGGCGAAGCTGGAGGGGCGAAAAAGAGCTTGGAGCTTGGAGCTGGAGGATCGAGGATTAATAAAGGTCGAGGCGTTGGATGCTGGCGGGAAATGAAGAAGCGAGGCGTGGCACGAAGCCGGAAGTCCGTAGGAAAGGATGTGAGAGGTGAGAGGCGAGTGGGCAGATGCGGGAGATTGTGAAAAGAGTCGTGCAAAGTCGAGAAATAGCAGAAAGTCGGAAACTAAGACCACGAGGACGCCCAGGAAAGAGGGGGGACGAACAGCACTCTTTATGGGTGTGCCGGGAACTATTGTAAGACGACCGAGGAAGGCGCAGGAAGCAGGAAGAGCAGAATGGGGGGAACAACTGCCCTGGGTGGTGATGTTCAGCTCGGATCTGGCTGGGAAAGAGCCATGGGATTGCAATGCGGAGTAGCCCTCCTTCCCGACTGCCATTTCCATTTCCCAACCAATAGCCGGCCCCACCAGCCGCCTTTCAACACCGCAGGGGTTGGGAAGCCACGAACGAGTCCTACGAACCAACGAGGGAGGTACTGTCTTGCCTTTATTCTTTGTGTGTGACTTAGGTGACTGCCATTTTGCATCTTTTGTGGCATTTCGACCTGCTCACTGAGGCTGCCGGGGACGACGAGTAAGACCACCATCGTGGTTTCCCTTTTACTTGTCCACCTTCTTTCTCTCTTTCCCCTTTTACCACTTTGCTCACTACGAGCACCCGTGCACACAGCTGCATGCTAGTCAGATAGTCAGATACGTGTCGCTGTTTCCACCTGCAGCTTTGCCCCTCTTTCTTTCTTCTTCGTGACTTGCTGTCCTTTTTTTGTTTGTCCGTTTCGTCTTTCTTCGATCTAGAAAATGGCGGTGTAACAATTGTCACAGCCCAATTGCAAGTACAGGAGACAATGCGCGAGACGCGTATCTTACAGCCAACAGCCAACAGCCAGCAGCCAGCAGCCAGCAGCCAACCACGCATTCCACATGGGGCCCCTTGTCTCCTGTCTCCCTTTGTCTGTTGTCTCTGTGAGGTACCTCGTTCCTTTTTGCTGTCTTTCTTCCTCTGTCTATTCTTGTCTCTCTCAACAAACCTCGAACAGAACAGCGGTCACCGATCCACCCTGGCCAGCCCACCTTGACTCTTGGGATCCAAATCCACCTTTTTTGGGCAACGATGCGCACCCCTGGGACTGGCCCTGGCCTGGCCCGCTTGGTGCTGAGAGAGGCCCGAGCTTTCAAGGTGTCCATCCATCTAGAACACAGGGCATGCTCCCCGTCTACGGAGAAGTACCGCCTTCACCAATCTCCCCAACAGAAAGTGCAATATTAGAAAAGCGGCAAGATCAACTGGTGCTCACCGTGGGTGGGCACGTTTCCAATCTGTAGTCTAGCAATCTATCTCTCAAAAAGGTGATCAGATACGGCTCTAATCTCGCCTTGTCTTTGTAGGACACCACACGCCAGCGACACTGGCTCTGCATCCGGGACCTTGTCTCCTAGTTCGGCGGGAGTAGAAAAGCAACAGACTCGCTGCTCACTACCTCGTCTTCCACAGATAAGGAAACTATCTCTTCGAGATACTTAAATATAGCGGCCTAGTCCGTGGCGGTGTCGCGAGCGATCTGACATTTCGGCGGTCAGTGTCCGAGCAATCTCATGGACAAGCTGGCAAGCTTTAAAGTTCTTGAGAGAGTCCACTGAATCGTTTCCTCTAGCGGATCCTCCGGCGGTGCTTTGCGGTGCATGAATGGACCATCTGCAGGCAATGACTGCCCCTCACCGTATGGAACACATACTTACATGTGTGCTGTAAGATACTAATCCGCGTTCGTAGTACCTCCTGGTGTTGATATCATTCGCAATGATCCCCATTCGTGATCCGAAGATTCCTACTAGTGTGCAGAACTCTTTATTCGTGATGTGCTGGCCGTGCTGCACGGATTTTATTTGGCAGATGGACTACTCCGTAATCCACTGCTAAGTAATATACATGTCGTAACTTCGGTCCCTCAGGTACCATAACGTCACGCGTACTATCATTAATTTCATTGTGTCTCCGCCGAGCGAACATACTGAGAAGTTATCAGGAGAAGTGAAGATGGCATTCATGTATCCCTTTCCGTCCATAAAGTTGGACTTCTATAGAACAACTAAAAGAAAAAAACACACCCCATTCTGTTTTGTCTATATCCCAAGTCTATTGAAAGATGGTTGAAACGCTTCACTCAATTCTCGGAGCCAGAGAAGAGGAAAATTCATAAGGAAAATAGGAAAAACACCACATCTGCTGTCTCTCTCGTCCGTATTCTGTATTCTTTTTTATATTCATCCCCTGTTCGGTTGATGTGAGGAGGGTGGGTATAATGGAGAGGACCCCGAAGAGAGGTGAAGTAAAAAGAATAATAAAAAAAGAAACAAGAGAGTAGCCGTAGAAAGCTAGCATGATAAAAAAAGATGAAAAAGAACAAAAAAGCACATAGTGTATCCCGAACACCCCAAAACGCCAGCCCAAAAAAAGACCAAACCCACTTTGCCGCCTGTTAAAAAGAGAAGAGAGGAAAAGAGGAAAAACTTTTTGTGAAACCCCCGTGTCCTTTTGTATCCCATAGTTTTTTTATTGCTCCAAAAAAATGCCAAGAAGAGAGAAAAGGAAACGCTCATAAAAGAAGAAGAGGAAGAAATGCTGCACGAGAAAGATGGAGGAAGAAAGAAGATTGCGTCGCTGAAAGACGGGTTCGGATCGTGAGTCGTGGAAGACGAGAGGAAGGAAAGGAAAGGAAAAGAAGAGACGAGAACGACACGCTTATTGTGCCATCTGCATCGGCTGACCGTTGCCGGCACCCACGGTGAAGGGGTTGCCGGCTGCAGCCACAGCGGCTGCCGTGGCCGATGACATGAGCCGCTCGCGCTCCTTTTCCTCGGCAAACACGCGCCGGCTCATGGCCAGCACGGCCTCGAAGCCCTCGCGGCCCTTGACGGCGTTGTCGTGAAACCGCGTGACCAGGCTGTCCTCAATGGCGTTGCGGATGCGCTGCCAGCCGCCGCACAGCGCGGTGATCTTGGCGTCCTGCACAAACTTGGTCTGGTTGGCGGACGTCTCGGAGGGCTGGTACACCACTGTTTCTTGTACACTCAGGAGGTTGGACCAGGTCAGGTTCTGGCTGACCATGATGACGGAGCGGGCGTTGGGGTCGACGTAGGACGTCTCAAAGACCTGGCTCTCGCCGTTGTTGCAAATGGCGCCGCCAAAGACCGTCTTGAGCCAGTCGGGCACGCTCTGTTTGCACGTGATGAGGCGTTCGGTGCGGAGGATGCCGGTGGCCGGGTCGACGGAGCGGGACAGAGTGTCGACCGCGATGACGTGGGTGGACTTCTCATTCCATGGGCAGTACTTGCGCCAGTTCGCGGTCGACACTTCCTCCCAAGAGTAGTCAAAGGTGACGGTGTTGGAGAAGACCTTCATGGTGGCGGGTGTGGTAGGTGTGGATGTGAGGTGAGAGAGAGGTAGGTTGGTGGGGAGGTGGTGAGGAGGCGGGCCCGTCGCGGACGCTCTGGATGAACACTCGATTGTGAGCTGTTCTGCGAGGGTGAGGCCGATCCGGGGAAAAGAGAGGGGGAGGAGAGGAGGAGAGGAGGGGCGGTGGGTTTGTTCGTGAAAGCGGTCAGTCACAGAAGTCGGTGATGGGATTTCTCTCGGGTGTCGTTTTTCTTTTTTTTCTCTTCGGAGCAAAGAATGAAGAGTGGCGGTAGTCCGATTAGGTGGTCTGGCTACTTCGGGAGAGAAAGCGAGTGTGAATGTCGAAGAAGGATCGTATGAAGTATCGTGTTTTCTTCCTTGTTGTATCGTAGGATGTCGAGTTGTATGAATGGTCCAGAAAATCAAAAGCAAAAGCTTGTGCTCGAAGATGACTGCCGGGTGGAAAAGGGTGTGCGCGACTTTTATTGCAACGGGCAGGAGTGAACCGTACCGGGGGCGGGCACCACAAAATTTTCGGCCTGACTCCCCTAAAATTTTCAACCTCCCTCTTTTGCTCGATTTTTCCCGTTTTTGGGAGGACCCGCCCGCCGTTTTGCCCTCGTCGAAGGCACGCGAAATCTTATCGGAAAGAGCATTGGACGTGGCGAGAAAAGCACGGCTACCATTGGCTGCAAGGTGTCCCGATATGGACTAGCGCGGAGCCATGAAAAAACCTCGGAGCAGCGCGGGGGCGCGAAAGAGGCAGAGAGGGAAAGAGCGAGGGCAGCTCGGGCTCTGGGCGGTCTGGGGGATGTCTTAGCGTGGCTAGGCGCTGGCCATTGGCGGAGAGGCCGTTTCGTGCTTCGTGCCCCTTCCACAACCCCGAATTGCCGACTGCCAACTGACATCAGTGACGAAAACAGAGCTTTCCAGCCTGTAATACTCCGTACGACTAGTGTATTACCCCTCGCCCACCACCGGATACGGAAACTTGTTTCCAGGCCGCGCATGCCAGCAGGTACCTGGACGCCGGAATACAGCGCCTCCACAGCCCCGAAAGTCCCCTGGAAGACTAAGCCTGACGACCGCCTTCTAGAACAGGCCGCGGCGCGCGAAGCTCGGCAAAGATCGCGTCTGGCATTTGGGGCAGGGGCGACCTGTGATTCACCATCTCCGAGCCTGGTCACTTTTCTGCAGATCATCTGGCCCGTTCTCTGGGGCAGTGAGGCTGTTCTCGATCTTTCGCCTTCCGATGCTGCATGGATGACATAATTCGTGACTTGCACAGACTACAGTGCATTCTGGAAGTCTGGCATTCTGGCATTCTGGCATTGATTTTCATCCTCTTTTCTTGTATTTTCTTGTCTTGGTCTCCGATCTCGTCTGACTAATAACTGCTAACAATGGCAAAAGGGCAAAAGCAATGGTAAACGACTTTCTCTGCTGCGTGTTCTCCATTTTCAGGTGAATGCCAACAAAGGGCAGCCCAGGCTGCCATAAGGGGAAAATAATATGGTAATGAACTAACCAAAACGCAAGGCTTCAGGGTCCGCGCAATGCAGGCTGTTTTCGCAGCTGGCGGGGACGTTCCCCTCGTTCCTTCGTTTAGTAGTCATCGCCACGGCTGATGACCTCCTTCACATTGTGACGGAGAAGAATGGTCTAGACATGTTAGGGCGTGTTCAATACAAGACATGGGGAGGGCACAATCACTCACATGCTCGAACTGGGCGGTATACGAGCCCTTCTTATCAACCAGGGGCGGGTAGGCCTCGACGACGCCGTTGCTGACGAGGTTGTTCAACTAGACCAGTCAGTAGATGTTGTTTGAAAGGAAAAGGACGTCGAGGGAGGGAAAAGGTAGGAGAGTGTGTGTGGCCTACCCCCAACAGGTACTTATCATGACCCAGACGGTCAATGTACCGACGGCAGAACGGCAGCGTGCCAAAGTTCTTGTTGATCACGTTGAGCACAGTCTTGGCCGACGAGATGCGCAGCGGCACGTTGGGCGCGTCGGCGCGCTTGGCGTAGTGCGACACCTCGCCCTCGTCGCGCACGTAGCCGTTGCCCGTGCTGCCAAATGTTTCAATGGCATACACCTCGCCCTCCTCCATTTTCGTGGTGTCGTTGGTCTTGACGATCGGCACGCTCTTGGTGCCGTGGATGCTGTAGTGCTCGATCGTGTGCCCGTTGAGGTTGCGGATCGACTTGATCGGGTACGTGGTGCCGTCCAACTCAATCTCGTACGACTCCATCGTCTCCTGGATCGCCGCGCCAATCTCGCCCAGGCGCACGTCGATGCCCGCCTCGCGCACGCCCGTGTTGGTGGCCTCGCGCACCGCCTCCAGTAGGTTGTCGTACTTGGGGTCAAAGGCAATCGTGAACGCGCTGTCCACAATGTAGCCGTTGACGTGCACGCCAATGTCGACCTTCATGACATTGCTCTGCTGCAGGATCGTCTTGTTGCCCGCGTTGGGCGAGTAGTGCGCCGCAATATGGTCCAGGTTGAGCCCCGTCGGGAATCCCATGCCGGCCACCATGGCGTCGCCCTCCTCCAGGCCGGAGTGGCCCACCAGCGCGCGCACGCTGTCCTCGATGCCGTTGGCAATCTCCGTCAGCGACTGGCCCGGCTTGATGTTCTTCTGGGCCCACTGGCGCACCTGTCGGTGCGTCTCGGCCGCGTGGCGGTAGTCCGTCAGGTAGTCCGACCGCAGGCTGTCCAGGTGGCGCTTCTCCTCGTCGGTCGTGCGGTAGGCATTGTCGTTGAGGTACGGCACCTCCTCGCCCTTGGGGTACGCGCCCGTCGGGAACAGCGTCGACATCAAGACCCGCGGCGGGTCCGACTGCTTGGTCGGCTTGGCCGACTTCTTCTTCTTCTTCTTGTTCTTCTTCTTCTTCTTGGCGGCCGCAGCGGCGCCGCCCTCCCCGCCGGCGCCCGCACCCTCGCCGCCGGCACCCCCTCCGTTCACACCGGCCGCTTCGTCGGCCTCATCGTCGGATCCCTCGCTGTCATCGGCCGCGTCGCCGTTGGCCGATTTGCCTATCGCCGCGGTGGCTTTGCCGGAACTACCTTCCGCTGGGGGCCTCGTTAGCAGGCAGTCAAATCAACAAGCACAGTCGGAGCACACAAGATCATCCGCATACCCGCAGGCTCGCCGGTGGGCGGGGCTTGAGCAGCCATTTTGATATTGTGTTTTGTTTTTTTGGTGTTTGTGTCGTTTCGTGAAAAAGAAGTGCTCGCTCGTGCAGCAAATTGCAAGTCGAAGTAGCTCACCGGCAAGATCGGTGATGCTCCTCGTAAGTTGAATATAGTGTGCCCGTCAAGGGTTTGCCTGCAACTTATACACAGTGCCGGCCTGGATTGTCGTCAAGTTCGTAGACCAAAAAAAGTTTTAGGAGTTTTCGGCCTGCACCAAAACGACATGCGCCTTGTCAAAAGTAAGGCGTGGGGCTGCCCGAATAGGCATTAGACCCAGTCAAACAGGGCGCGGGGCACGGGGCACGGGGCACGAGACAACCGCTGGGAAGGAGCTCTCGGCTCGTAATAACGGGGGATAAATAGCGCCTACATTACAGGCGCCACAGCGCCCAGCCACACTATGTCATCGCTCTTCAACATTCAACTTGTCCCGCCTATTGGCGCTGGCCTGGGGGCTGTCCGCCCGCTGCCAATGGAGGCCGATGCCGCCCGCAGTGGCCCCCAAAAGAGCGCTAAAGTCAACAGCGACGTCAACGCGGGCGGTTCCTGAAAAGCCCGCGCAACCAATTCCGAACGTATCTTGCAATTTTCCTTCGCCTCTTCGCGCTCGCGGGCAAAATCACAATCTACCATTCTTCTCATCTTCTCATCTTCTCTGTACAGTACACGAAACCACATCGCGACACCCGCACACCATTGAGGAATGATCCCTCGCTCGCTTCCACCATGTCTCCCCTCCGCCGCCTTGCCATCTCCGGCCCGTCTCTATCATCACGGCCTTGCCGCTTATAACAGCCGGCCGGCATGCCATTGCTCCTTTCAGACTCTCCGCGTGAAGCCTGCGGCCCGGCCGTTTCACAGCAGTCGACGCCTCTTTCAGGATGGCGCCCTCGCGGCCAGCGGCGAGAACCACTATGAGACGCTGAATGTGCCCTATAGTGCAAACGTCACCGACATCAAGAAGTGCGCCCTTTCCCGCCTCTACCCAAATACAATACGTTGACTAATCCCCCAGATCCTTCTACAAGCTCTCCAAAGTTCACCACCCCGACCACAACCCACAAGACCCTCATGCGCCCCGCCGCTTCATGCGCATCTCCGAAGCCTATGCCGTCCTCAGCCACACCGAGAAGCGCGCCGCCTACGACCGCGAGGTGATGCGCCACCACGGCCACCACCACAGCCTCCGCGCCCAGCACCGGCCCAATGCCTCCTACCACTCCACGGGGCCCGCCGGCGGCCGACCCGCCTCGGGTCTCAGCCGACGACGCAGCGCCTTTCGGGGGCCGCCACCGAACTTCTACCGCAACACGGGCAGCGGCCAGAACACGGCCCACACACCAGGCGGGCATGCTTCGCAGTCGTCACGATCGTCCTCACAAACAGGAGGCTCCACGGCAAATGCCGGCCAAGACTACGGCCCCTCGGGCTTCGGCCCAGGCAACGTCAATGCCAACGACGCCGGCACGCGCAGCCACCCAGACACACCCCATTTTGACTGGGACAAGACGGAGCGGACACACCGCAACATGAGCGAGCGGGTGGCCGAGCGGCGGGCCGCGGAGGCGCACTCCGCTGCGTTCAAGGACGAGACGTCCATGGTGGTGGGGTTCTTTATCATAACAGCGGCGCTGGTCGCCGGGGTCCTAGTTCCGGTCATGCTGTTCAACGACTGGCGGCAACAAAAACGGTCACCGCCAGCACGGCCAAAGACAGTGTCAAAAGAGGCGAGCAGTGGCGCATAATACAGCGAAGAGAAAGGACCACATGGGTGGTGGTGATGTATTACGGGTGGCGAAGGGGGATATGTTCCTCCCGACATAGAGACCACTAGAAGACTTCCATGGTCTTGTTTAACTACGACAACCGTACTCTCTCCGTCTCTCATTTTCGTTCCAGGCGGTAAAATTTTCTTCTCAAGACATGAGCCATAAGCATATATACACTTAATAAAATTGCAAATCACAGAATTCAGAATGTACAACTACCAAAGAGGTGACAGAGTGCAGTGTCAAAAGGAAACAAAGGATATCAAAGCATCACAACGTCCTCCTGAAAGAAAAATGGCAAATACATAATCACATTTGTGTCAACCCTTACGTGACCGACATTTAAGGAAAAGAAACATATAAGGGGTACGAGACGGAAAAGATTTTATTGAATTGAAAAAGTTGCTTTTTGGCCCTTTGCAGCGAAAGGGACGTTTCCGTGCGGGCTTTCTTGTTGTTCTTCTTTTTCTAGCGTGGTACTTAAGCCTCAAAGGTGAAGCTGGTGCCGACCTTGTGGGTGGCCTGGTCGAGCTTCTGGGTGTCAAAGGACGCGCCAATGCCGAACGTGACGCCCTCGCGGAGCAGAACGTTGTAGGCAACGGCAGCGACACCGCGGTCGTTGATCTTGGCCTTGACAAACGACAGGGGGTCGAGGCGGTACTTGGTGGCGACCTCGAGGCCGACGGCGTTGCCGCTCTTGCTGTTCCAGGTGGCCTTGGCGGCGGCCTCGACCTGGCTGTTGACCTTGTGGTGGTAGCTGGCGGCGAAGATGCTCAGGTTGTCGCTGGCGGTGACGGCGGCGGAGTAGGTGGGGGCCTGGTAGCCGACGGCGGCGCTGTAGCTGGTCACAGCGGCCTTGTTGACGTCGTAGCCGGCGCTGGCACCGGCCAGGAAGCCGTCGTGGCCGATGACGGCATCGACGTTGGCGGTGGGGCCCTTGAGCAGGTCGAAGAAGGCGCGGCCGTGGAAGCTGCTCTGCTTGAAGTGCAGGTTGAACTTGGCACCGCGGGCCTGGGTGGCGGGCAGGAAGGAGAAGACACCCTCAGCCTTGAGGCCCTTGGCCAGCGAGTCGGCAAGCTCGAGCTTGGACTCAAGGGCGTTGGCCGTGTTCCAGGTCTGGGTGACGGTCAGGCCTGTGCGACGGTAAAGTATTAGCAATGTCGAAACCTTGGGCGACAGCGCGATCGCCGCCTCGACGGGCAGGCCACTTTTGGACCCGCCAATGCGAGACAAGACGAAGCTGAGAGATTGGAGAGGTTTGGGAGGTTTGGAAGAGGAGGGGGAGGGGGAGTGACGGTGGTGGTGGCGGTGAGAAGAGGGAGGAGCAGGAGAAGGAGAGGGAGAAGGAGAGGGTATGTCAGGAGAGGATGAGGAGGGAGTAGATGGAGATGGAGAAGAGGCTTCGGAAGAAGGGAACAACGGCAGCGACTTGGCTGTCCGTGTCCGGCCGGTGCCGTGCTTGCTTCCGGGTGTGGAGGGAGAGGATGGTGAAGAAGGTTCTGGCGCTCCACGAGACGCATGTTCGTGGTGGTCGCCGCCCACTGGTGCATCGTGGGGTCCATGGTCATGGTAATGGTGCTTTCGTGACTTGTGATGTTTGCTTTTGCTGGGTGATGCCGTACCAAGAGACTTGTCCGTGTATTTGCCCTCGATCTACAAGCAGAGAAGATGTTGTGATTAGCGTCATGCAGCCCATGGCATTTTTGGGGACTGAGACAAGGTCCAAGGCGGGCGCGCGGTGGGAGAGGACCAGGGGTGGCGGTAGTCGGGAGCTGAGAGAAGGGCCTAATGCGCATTGCCGGCGTGGGTGCAAGACCCTGTGTAGGACTGCAAAGACACACCAAAGCCAGCCAGTCGGGCCCGCCTGACTCGCGAGACGCGATGTGCCTGCCCAATGCCTTTCTCGCCTCTCGTCATCTGACGATGTTCTCGCGAAAAGGCTCTCCCGTGGCCCCCTGGCCCATGCCCATCCTTACCCCTCCCCCTCCCCTTTCCCCCTCGCCCCACCCCGGGTCTTGTCTTCAGTAGCGTCATGGAGTGTTGAGCTGGCGGTTATGGTAGAAACTTACGGTGCCGTTGGTGGTCTTCTCGTGGCTGTTCTTGCCGGTGACCTTGAAGGCGACGTTGTTGGGGGTGTTGCTCTTGACCTCGAGCGTGCCGGCGGACAGGTGGTAGAAGTCCTTGTTCAGCAGCTAAAAAGATGCGGTAAAAAGCAGTGTCAGCCAAACCGTCGCATAAAGCAATTCTCGTTTGTAGAAAACCAGGAGAATTGTAAAGAGATTGCCCTCGAACGCCTGCCAAAACCAATCCAAAAGAGCGATGTTTGGGCAGGCATTCGTCGGCAATTGGGCGCTTGCTCCTCGCTCTCTCCTCGAGAGAGTGGACAAGCGGTCGGAGAGTAGGACTCACGTCGTTGGCCGGCTTGGCAATGTCAGAGAAGTTGGGGACCGACATCGTGACTGTAGGTTTGGGGGGATGTTGTTGGGCTGAGGAGAAAGTAAAGAAAAAGAAAGGTTTGAAGAAATTCAAGGTTGCGCTTGCTGGGTAGGAAAGAGAGAAAAGGGAAGGAGAGGAGGGGGGGCGGTTTGCGACAATAAAGAGCAAGAGCACCCCATTGAAACGAATTAAAATAAATGCAAAGAAAAATCCATAAATAAAAATGCCACCACCTGCCATCCACCCGGGAAAGGAAAAAGGTGGTGAGAGACACAAACTTTTGTTGGGGCCCTAGGTATCCATCCCATGGGTGTGCGGGTATGCGTCCGTATGTGTGGCTGGCCTGCCCGCTGCGACGTGCCGCGTTACGGAGGCCATTCTACAGCTAATTACTGCGTCGTCGAAACCCAATTCCTCTTTTCGTACTCGTTTCTACGCCGTAATTGCCTTGTCGCTTCCTCTCCTCCATCGCACCTTCCGTCTTTGGTGTTGTGCTCCTTCTCGCCGTTCTCTTGAATTTTTGCTTGAAGTTTTAGTGGACCTGGCCGTTTGGCAACAGGGTCCTCGGCTCAAACCGGGCATCGTTGCCAGGGCGCTTGGCCGCCTGGTTGGCTGGCTGCAGCGCCTTGTTCGGGCGCAACAGAAAAAGAAACGGTAAAGAAAGAGAGAAAAGGCTTTGAGAGACCACAAGACCACAATGGGATCAGCCAGGACAGGGGAAAACTGTCGGGTTAAAAGCACTAGAAGAACCCACGTGGGGCACGTCTGCGACAATAGTCGAATTGGTCACGGCAGAACGAGACTTGATCACGTGATATTGCGTGCACAGAAAGACAGTCGCTTGGACGGAGTACGGGACATCGACTCCCGGCTTTCAACTTCATCGGCGGCGGCAGGACGGCGTCAAACCATGTCAAGACGGCGGAGGCGATGGAGACGTGTCCTGATATGTAGTTTTTGATTTTGTTTATTTTTACTCGATAGTTTAAACTAACCAAAAAAGTGACTTTTTTTTATATCTGGGCAAAATCTATCGCAACCTTTCTGTCTACTTCTTGAAATAAAAGACAAGAATGTTCCCCTGGATGACTACTCCCTACTCGAACTGGTCCAAGATCCAAAGCGCAACGACATTTTCACACACGCAAACAAATGGGACAAGAATATCACGGAATATCCATAGAGAGTGGCCGCGAAACAGGAGCGTACAGCGCCTGTTTCTTAGGCAGTCTCGTCGTACTTCGCGTTGTGAGTGGCAATGGCGCTGGTAATTGGTTAGTTGACGGTCGGGAGAGAGAAAAACTGCATGGAAGAGGGTACACTTACCGGCCGCTGGGGTCGCTCTGCTTCGACCACGTCGGCGTCCACCGCATGACGGTCGAGGCGCAGGACTGGGGGAAGTGCTCGTCGAACATCAGGCGGTACCAGTAGCTGTGATGTGTTAGTGAGGTGTACTGGAAGCATAAGGGAGTTGAGGGTGTGTGGACTTACGCCTCCTTGGTGTCCGGGATATCGTCGCCCCACTCGGCCTTGGGGTTCTTCATCATCTCGTCGGTGACCTGCAGCTCGGCGTTGTCCTTGAGCGCGTCGATCCACCCGTAGCCGACACCGTCTGAGAACTGCTCCTTCTGGCGATACAAAATGTTCTCCGGCAGGTACGGCTGGGCGCTCGGGTCGTCCGAGGTGTCAAAGGCCTTGCGCAGAATGTACTTCTCGATGCGCTCCTTGGTGATCATCTTCTCCTTGGGCTCAATGTTCATGGTGGCCTCGAGGAACTGCTTGTCCAGGAACGGCACGCGGGCCTCCAGGCCCCAGGCCGACGTCGACTTGTTGGCGCGCAGGCAGTCCGCCAGGTGCAGGTTCTTGACACGGCGCACGGTCTCGTCGTGAAACGACTCGCGGTCGGGCGCGGCATGGAAGTACAGGTAACCACCAAAGATCTCGTCGCTGCCCTCGCCGGACAGCACCATCTTGATGCCCATGGCCTTGATCTTGCGCGACAGCAGGTACATGGGGGTCGACGCGCGGATGGTGGTCACGTCGTACGTCTCGAGGTGGTAGATGACGTCCGACAGGGCGTTGAGGCCGTCCTCAATCGTGAACGTCATGACGTGGTGCTTGGTGCCGAGGAACTTGGCAACCTCGAGCGCGGCCTTGTTGTCGGGCGAGCCGGGCAGGCCGATCGAAAAAGAGTTGAGCTGGGGCAGGTAGGTAACCGTGGACAGCTTGTTGTCGTCGTCAATGCCGACCAGGCCCTCGCCGCGGTCCATGTTGTCATGGTTGTCGGCCGAGGGGGCGCCAAACGACGCCGGCTCGGCGCCGCCGTTGGCCACAGCGAGCTCTCTCATACGGAGCGTCTCGCGCTGGGCAATGGAGGCGACCAGACTGGAGTCGAGACCACCCGACAACAGCACGCCGTAGGGGACCTCGGCCATGAGCCGTTTCCGCACGGAGCGCTCGAGGGTCTCGCGGATCAGGGTCAGGTCCAGGGGCGTGCTGGGCACGCGCTTGGGGTCCCACCATGTCGGCTGGAAGTAGCGGGTGCGCTCGTTGGTCTGGCTGTCGTAGACGTGGCCGGGGGGGAAGGACTCGATCTTGTCGCAGACGGGGTGCAGGCACTTGAGCTCGGAGCCGAAGTACGTGGTGTCGGGCTGCTCGGACGACCAGCCCTGGTAGAAGGTGGTGATGCCGATTGGGTCACGTGCGGCTATTGTGCGGTCCAACTTCTTGTCGTACAGGACGAACGAGAACATGCCGTCGAGGTACTTGGGCGCGTCGATGCCATGCTCCAGGTAAAGGGGAATGATGACCTCGCAGTCGGAGGTGGTTTTGAAGTGGTAGGGCGTCTTCAGGTTCTTGCGCAGAAGACGGTGGTTGTATATCTCGCCGTTGACAGCGAGGACGATGCTCTCATCGGCGTTGGTCAGCGGCTGGGCACCGCTCTCTAATCTGTTGTCAGTATGATGCGCCGTCGGCCATCAATGACAGCAGGATGCGACAAGGGTGCGACCTACCGACACCGACGATGCTGAGCCGCTCATGGCACAGGACTGGAAAGGGTTAGCAACACATCGAAAAAAGAAAGACAAAAAAAGATCCGTCTCAGGAAAGGAAAACGCAGGAGAAGCCATACTCGTCTGGTTGGAAATAACACTGCCACCTGTTGTTGCATTCGTGTCAGTACAAGTACCTCCATCATCCACCACTAACACCATTGGGTACACAGCGCCGAAGCGCGAGTTCGGGCAGCATCGACGTACTCCAATCGGGGCCACGGTGCCGGATACTGCAAAGAAAGAGGAAGCGTCAGCAAACAGATAGCATTGAGAGGTAAAAGGAGAGGAGGGATACATACGCCTTGGACAGCCGGAGGGCCGTCGGCTTGAATTTCTGGACGTCGGGGTGACTGTCACGGGTCAGTAACAAGGCCGGAAAGCTCAATTGGAAGACATTGCGTCTTGAGGAGGCATAGGAGTGCTATTGAGGCATTGCTGGGCGTTTTGAGGGCCGTGGTGGCCGCCAAAACGACCCCGCGCAAAGTGTGACTCAACCGCACCCACGCCCGCAAAATCGCCAAAAATGAAGCCAAAACCGCACACAGCGGCGATGCGCGACGTACCGGTGACAAGCGAAGATGCCACACATTTTGGCGGATGCGTTTCTGCTTGGATTATCGAGAGGATCTCTGTGTTGCTTGGAGAGCTAGGTCTGGTGTCTGTCTGTGTCGTTGAGGTTGTGTGTTAGCCCAGCGGCGGGTGCCCGTTTCTATATAGTTGGCCGAGGGAGAGCCGAGAAAGTGACGTGAGAAGAATAAGAAAGACAGCAAAGAAAGAAGAGCGTACGTGAGAGATAAACGGTGCGTGGGATCAATAGTCGGCCACCCACGTCGGAAAACAAGGCGAGGGTCAGGAGGGCAGGGTCGGGTGTGCAGCAGCGATTTCTGGTGATGTGTCGAGGACAAGAGAAACAAGAGATGCAAGTGGCAAGCAAAGAAAGAGGCAAAGAGGTGTGTGTCATAAATGCAGGACAAGCGAAAATTGCCTGCAACGCTCTTTTCTAGGGCCTTTTTTTTTACAGCACTATTATTTTTCGTCTTTTTTTATTTCTTTCTACTACTATGCGCTTGGTATGCTCTCTCGCTCTTTCCCTGGGCCGTCGATAACTGCGACTATTGTGACTAGTGCAGCCTGCCGCACACATGCTCTTTCCCTCCGGCTATCGTTGTGGACTCTGATTCACCTTTTTATCTTTTTTCTGTCTCTTGCTGCGCGATACGGAGGGAATGTGTAAGACGGCGTCGCGCTGCCGCCCCTCCCCTCCCTTTTTTGCGCTCGGTTGCCCCTCCCCCTTTTGTTCTTTTGTTTTTCTGCCGCGTCGTTCCTTCCACAACTTCAGCTGGCTCTAGGTCGTATGCGCTACGCTTTCTCTCTCGGGTCGCTCTCGCCTTCCGCTTCTGTTTGAAGGAACTAGATTGCTTGGACCCGTCACTCGGTGACGGCGTTTTTGTGGTTTCAATTGGAGAAATCGGGGCAAAAAAAAGTTTGATAGTGGCTCGGGGAAGGGAAAGAGCTAGTGACGGATTTCAATCTGTCGCCCTCCTATTTGCTGCCGGTATCGGCTGAGCCGCTAATTGGCCCGCGCCAGGCTCTGTTCCTTCCTATTACTCATGTTTTACAACATTGGAGTTGACGACGAAACTCCCTTCTAAGGCGCGGGCGGATTCAACACACAAAGTGAGATAGCATTTTGCAGCAAAAGAGGACAGGAGGGCTGCAATGGTGCATCGCGTGAAAGAGGCCTTTGCGAATGCCACCGGGGAAGGCACGGATGCCACTGGAAAGGCGTAGCTTTCACACAGAGCATGAGTCGCTCACCGTCCTTTTGCACTTACACGCCACTTACACCAAGATAAGGCTCTGCAGGGCCATTGGATTATGCACGACCAGCACCGGCGCAACACCACAACACACATGGGCATGTATGAACGGGGCATTGTGCCTGGCGTACATAACCCCAAAGTAAAGCACAGAGCGGCCAGTTGACCTCATAAGACTCACAACATGTAAAGATGGCCACACAAAACCCCCGTCCACTTTGGCCAACCTCGTTCACCAAAAGAGATCACAAGAACCACCCCCATGTCCCTCCACACGATATGGGCTGAATAGTCGTGGAAGAGTCGGATCGCACAAAGTCGTATGGGGGTGGGATCGAAACGTGGGGAAGGGGAGCATCGCTTTCACGCGGGCGCACCATGCAGACTGCTCACCTTTGGTGCACGTACGAGGCATTTCCCCTCACTTTGTCTGCAACACGAGCGACATCACGATCATCGAGAAAGGAAAATACGACAAAAAGGCCTCGTGGGGGAAGCGACCCCTCGTGTAGTCAACCCATTAAATCCCTATCACTGCAGACTCGCCGTTGAAAAGAGCTTATGACTACATTTCAAGGGTAAGCATTATCGCAAAGTGTCCGCGTGGGAGATTCGTTCTCGTTGATCATCTTTTTGCTCGAGTATGTATTTGGTATCTATCTCCTCGTTCCATGGCTATATGTCTGGCCCAACCCTTCAAACCCTTTTCATGTCTTCCGTGTCGTCCATCCATACCCCTTGTCCCAAAAAACTCCCACATCGCCATGTGCCCTGGTGCTGTGCGGCTGAAAATACAAATGTAGTGCGACTCCACGAAAGTGTCTGACGAAAATCAAAAAAAAAGCAAAGAAAATGAAACACATTTTTCACACTCCCTGTATAACCAGACAAGGAAAATGACCCCTTCGACTCGGACCCAGACACGAAAACCCCACAAAGAACTCAAGGAGCCGGGTGGTCCTGGACGACACGACGAATTCGCCGCTCGTACTCGACCTTGTCCTTCTTGTAGAGGTTGTAGGCGTCGGCCTGGGCAGGCGAGTCCGGGTTGGGGTCGTCGAGCAGGTCCTGGATGCCCAGGGCGATCTGCTTGATGGTAATGGCCGGCTTCCAAGCCTCGTCTTCGTTGAGGATGGACAGGCAGATGGTGCCAGACGGGTAGACGTTGGGATGGAATAGAGGCGGAACGAATTTGCACTTTGGCGGCTTCGTCGGGTATTCTGTGTTTGCCCAAAACGAACGGCATGTTAGCCACTGGAACGACAACGATGCAAAGGCACTCCTAAACCACCCCCGGCTGTACTCACCGTCGGGGAATGTCATTGTGAGCTTGAACATTCCGCCCTCCCAAATCGTCTTCTCCTTGCCGGGGATGCCGCACTCCCACACCTTGAGGTCAAGGACGCCTTGTGAGTTGCGTACTGGCTTGGCGTAGAAGCCAAACGGGTGGTCCTTGCGCCAAAGTTTCCTGTAGAGAAGGGCCGTATCAGTATGTGAATGCCATGGAGTCAAATGGACCTCCCACGTGGGTGTCGGAGGTTGAAATCTAGACGTACCGCTCCTCCTGGAGTCGATTTTGACAAAGAGACATGACTGCGAAAGAGATGCTACCAGGCGATCGGCCGTGGGTGGGCAGTCGTAGGGAGAGAGGTGAGGGAGGAGCCTTGCGGGGGTCGTCTGGTCGCGGTGCGTTGTCGATGGAGAGGTCCCTGGTCAAAGATCTGAGAAGAGCGAGAGACGGAAAAGAGAGGGGTGCGGGCCAGCGTGGGCGTGCTGTAGAGTACAGTCGAGAAAGCGAGGGACGAGATCGCTGGTCTTGCTGTTTGGACGACTGGAGGAACGCTTTCTCAAGGCTGTCAAAGTATATGTAGGCAGCCAGGTAGCTACATCGGACAAGGGAATGGTCAGCGTATGTCTTGGTAATGCGCAAAGAGAAGTGAACTGTCGGTAGAGTCCGGCGCGTGACAAAGTGCAGGGGCGAAAGGGCAAAAAGAATGAGACGACGAGAGGGAGGACGAAGGGGTGGGCAGAAGTAGAACGATGTGGCAAAGTGCTCGTCAGGGGAGGAAGGGGTTCGACGTACCGTAAAAATCAAACGGCGCTGGACTATCGTTGGCGCTGTGCGGTGAGGTGAAAAAGAGTGACGATCAAAAATGAATTTGGGGGTGACTGTTTGCACGCCTCTTTCGCGATTTGCGATTCACGGACGTTCCCACGGCCTTGCGGCAAACAGGCGCTAGGCGGGGCGAGCCCGGCACAGAGCCATGCGACGGCGAAGGTGACTAATCCTGCTTATGTCATTCCAGTGAGCGACGAATTGGGACCTGAACAGCGGGTGCTGGGGCCTGGCCTAGGCACTGAAAGTCGAACAGCCTACGGCGGGGTAATCAAGAACAGTGCACTGGGGGAGGAGCAGCCAGAGTGGAGAGACAGTGGCGCTCCTTCCCGAATGCAGAAGAGACAGAGTCAGTGGCTTGTGAAAGGGCCGAGGAACAAAAAATACAGAGCAAAGAGGCCTGGCCACTATTAAAATTAAAATAAACAAGACTCAAACAACAAGCAATAAACACACCGCAGCTGGATACCGACAGTCTCTGCGTTTCTTTTTCGAACTGCTTGAGACAAAGCATCGTCTGACGTGCCGGTGCCTACCACCGCCTCGACTTACACCTCTGCCGAAGCGCATTTCGCAAAGAGCATTCCCGGCCATTCACGGCAACCTTGATCCAACCGGCAAACGGCCAAAGCACCTCCCATTCGCCCTTCCTACACACGGTCCTGTACCTTTTCGCAGTTTCTCCGTCGAGATCGAAAGACCAGGACAGCCCGCCATGGAGGAGACAAAGAAAGAGGAAGTCGGCCCTGTGGCACCTGCAGCGACTACAGAGGAGGTGAAGACGGAGGCCCAGCCGGAGGTGACCAAGGCAGAGGAGGTCAAGCCACAAGAGATCAGGGCAGAAGAGCTGGCAGCAGCAAAGACAGAAGAAGAGACAACACCAGCCGTCGCCGCCCCCGCTGCTGCTCCCGCTGCTGTTCCCGCCGCTGCGCCAGCAGCGGCCGACGTTGACGACGAGATGGAGGATGTGCCCGATCCGGACGAGGACGACCTGGACGACCTTGATGGTGAGTGATGAGTGGGAAGTGCCGCGTTTACTTAGTTGCGATACTAACCTTGCAGACCTCCTCGACGATTTCTCAGCGGCCAAGATCGAGACCAAGGCCCCAGCCGCACCCGTGCCCGCCGCCCCGTCCATTCCCGCACCGACACTCCCGCCCGGCTTGGAGGACGACGAGAACCTGGAGGAGCTGTTGAACGACGAGGATTTTGCGAAGCAGCTGCAGGCCGGCATGGCCGACTTGATTGGCGAGATTGAGAAATCGGTAGGTCCCAATGTACACGAACTAGAGTTCTTGCCAACGCGCCGTAAACTAATGATGCCTTTCTAGCCCGACGTACAGGCACAGTTTGAGAGCTTATTCAAGGAGTTTGGCATTCCACAGCCGACTGACGGGTCGGGCGAGAAGATCGACCTGGCGGCGGCAGCCGCTGCGGCCACGGGCGCTGCCGCTGCAGAGCACGTTGCCTCCCAACCGAAAGCGAGCGGCTCTGCGGCAAAACCGGCCGCCCCGAAGAGCGTGGGTGCATCAAAATCAGCCCCTACCGCGGCCGCCGTAGGCCCTTCCTCGTCGTCCGCGTCAACCGGCGCCGCCGACGCCTCGTTCCAAGACACTATTCGCCGCACGATGGAGCGCATGCAGGCGTCGGGCGACCAGGCAACTGCTGCGGCAGCGGCCGACTCCGAAAGCACCGACGACATGCTGTCCGAGTTTATGAAGCAGATGCAGTCAGGCGGCGGGCTCGGTGGGCCCGGTGGCGAAGAGGACTTGACCAAGATGCTCGTGGGCATGATGGAGGAGCTGACGAACAAGGAGATTCTGTACGAGCCGATGAAGGAGCTCAACGACAAGTTCCCGGCGTGGATGGAGGCGAACCGCAGCACGACGGGCGCGGAGGACCTGAAGCGGTACGAGGAGCAGCAGGTGATTGTGCGGGAGATTGTGACGCGGTTTGAGCAGCCGTCATACACGGACACGAACCCGGACGACCGCGAGTACATTGTCGACCGCATGCAGAAGGTGAGCGCTCCAGCTGGAGTGATGAAAGTGACCAAGCAATGGAGAGTACATATGCTAACTTCCACAGATGCAAGCTGCAGGCTCCCCGCCACCCGACCTTGTGGGCGATATGCCGAGTGCCCAGGAGGCCCTGTCCGTACCCGACGATTCATGCAATCAGCAATAAAAGGGTACCAAGGACAAGGCAGTGCATGGGGTGAGACGAATGGCTAGGAAGAGTAAGCGATAGAGCATTAGGTACATTTTTGTTTGTTGTATTGTATCACCGCGCTCCGAGACATTAGACAAATGCAAAGTCCCTTGGACGCCTGGACGAGAAAGCCAAAATGATTCCTATATACCCATCCATATCCTAAACCCACAAAGAAAAACAATAAGGGAAAAAAACCTTAAGATATATAACAAAAACCGATAAACGCCAAACTGCAAAATGCTGCAGGTCCGAAACTCCTGATCCTATGATGTGAGAACCGTCCCCTAGTGCTCTCCGTATTATAAATCCATCTCGATGTCTTCCCCAGCCGCTTCTGACAGTAACTGGCTGAATATAGCATCATAGTCCTCATCGTCAGAGTAGACTGTTGAGGCCGGCCGCTCTGGCGGTGTCATCTGGCCATGCCTAAGGTTGTCGATTTGAACAGACGGCTCCGGCTGGCCCTCGGCGTTGTCGGCCTCCATGGACGCAATCAGCGCCTCCATCTCGGCTTCTTCCTCCATCGCTAGCAGATCGGCCATGCGCTCATCCATGGCCTCCTCGTCTTCCTCCTCCTCCTCGGCAGCGCGGTCGTAGTACATGCCGCCACCATCGTGTCGGCGCGTATAGTCGTTGGCGAAGCTGCTGTCGGCAGTCACATCGTGGTCGACGTCGTCGTCGTCGCCGTGGTCAAAGAAGGACGGCATAGAGGACGACGGTGCAGACGACGACGGTGACGCCATCCAGTCGGCCGCGTCCTCAATGTCTTGCTCCGTGAGCATGCTCAGGACGTCCGTCTCCCGCGCCTGCCGGATCTCGCGCTCCAGCGACCACCACTCGAGCTTCTGCAGCTCCTGCTCAAAGTTGCGCCGATCCCAGCTGCGGTCGTCGGCGCGCTGGCGGACGTTTTTGAGAAACAGTGTCCGGCGGGTCTGTTGGGCAGCATCGCGGGTCTGCTGGCCCCGCGGCACGGGCTTTGTAGGCCGCGAGGCAAACCGGAACGTGGGCGCCTTGTTGTCGGTTGTTTCCCCGCCAAAGTTAAACATTGATGGTTGCGGCTGCGCCGTTGCGGTTGAGGTAGATGAAGAAGATGACTGGATGGGCGAGGACTGGGTGTCGAGCTGCGACGACAGCATGTGCGAGGAGGAGGGAGGGGGTGATGCCCGGATCGGTGAGGACGACAGTGGCGAGGGCCGCGATGGCCGGAACGGCGAGGATGCAAAAGAAGGCATCATCGGCAGGCGCTCGGGCGATCCGCTGCCGGCACCGAAGACGGGCGTCATCATCATGGCGGCGAACATGTTGGCGGCAGGCGGCTGGGCAGGCGGCTGGGCAGTCTTCTTGTCGTGCTCTGCCCTGGTGTCGTTTTGTGATGTCTTGTTTTCGTCCAGTGTGACGGGTTGTACGCGTAATGAAAGGTACACAAGATGGATGGTCAATGGTAAATTGTTGTCGATGTAATTGTGTGAGGCTGGCAAGATACAATGCTAGTGGAAGACGTAAGGAATGCAAATGCAGAGTGTTGAATGTTGAATGTTGAATGTTAATGGAGCGTGTAAAGTGCCCGTCAAATAAAGTAAAAGAGGATGAGGTGAGGGAGAAGTCGCGGCGCGCGCTGTGTCTCACTGATTAATTGGCACGGGCGGCCAGGGACGCGGTCTTCCTGACGCGTCAAGAGCGCAATCACGTGCAGGACTTTGTGTGCTTTTTTGTTTGGGAAGGGGCAGCCCTGGCAAAGTGGCGAGCAACCCCGCTGTGGCCTCCGATCCTGCCCGGGCGGGCAAGAACGAAACCAAGAAAGGACAAAAAAGTTCGAACGGGAAGGAACGCTACCACGCTCTTTTACAGGTGGCGGTTCCCCAACATTCAGTGGGTAGAGGGAACCACCGTCAATAAATGGATCGCATCTCTCCGCGGCGTAAAAAAATAAAAGCCACCAACGACGTCAGTTGTTGTGCCGCGGTTCACTTTTTTCTCGTTCACCAGCAATAACCAAGTCACGACAGAAACGATGAGGGTGCTTTGTTAGGCCAATTTCTCATATTCCCTTCTCTCTCTCTCTCTCTCCTCCTCGCCTCCTCTCCCTGCTCTCTTCATCCTCTCTATCGCCACTCGATTTTTTTTCTTTTTTTTCTTGCGACTGCCTCGATGAGGACTCCATTCGTACGGCCGTCGGCAGTGTCGTCCGTTGTGGGCGCCCTGGGTCGACAGGCTGCCAGCACGAGGCCAACGTCGCAAGGCTGGGCCTGTGCGAAGTGCCGCCGGGGCCAATTGAACGGTCAGCGCAACAGCACGGGCTTCCGTTTCTCGTCCACAGCATCGACCTCGACGAACCCAGCACGCAACGCCAGAGCAGACGGCCGGGCAGGCCTTCCACCGCCGCCACGCTCGTCTCGGGGCCGCCGGGCCATCCTACTCACAGCAAGCGGCGGCGCGGCAACGGCAACTATCCTGGCGTTCACCGACGACATCAAGCAGAGCTACGAGACCGTCGAGCGGACAGGCCGTGTCGCGACGACACTCGTGCTGTGCATTAACGAGTGAGTGGAAGAGCACTGGCTATAGAGGACCTTTGGAGGATACGTGGACGCCGTGCTAACATTGGCAGCTACCGCAAAACCCTCCGCCAGAAAGACAAGATCGAGGATGTGGCCGAACAGTCGGCTCTTGTCAAAGCCTGTCACAAGCGCTGCGCTCTGCGGACGCTACATGTGCTCGAACAGAACGGCGGCATCTTCATCAAGCTGGGCCAGCATCTGGTGAGTCCAATTCACGCCCGGTCCTTGCAACTGGACTGCCTGCTAACCGAACGTGACAGAGCGCCATGAACTACCTTTTGCCCTCCGAGTGGACGACGACATTTATTCCCCTACAGGACAAGTGCCCCGTCTCGTCCTTCGCCTCCATCCAGCAAATGTACCGCGACGATACCGGCTCCGACCTGTGGGACTACTTCTCCGAGTTCTCGGAGGAGCCAATCGGCGCGGCGTCCCTTGCACAGGTGCATCTGGCCACGATCCGCGAAACGGGCCAGCAGGTCGCCGTCAAGGTGCAACACCCCAGCCTCGCGCAGTGGGCACCGCTCGACATGGCCCTGACGTCGTTTACCTTCTCGACCCTGAAGCGCTTCTTCCCCGAGTACGACCTGGACTGGCTGTCCTCCGAAATGTCCGTGTCGCTGCCGCAGGAGCTGGACTTTGCGCTCGAGGGCAAGAACGCCGAGCGCACCCAGGCGCACTTTGCCAACATCCCCCAACTGCCGCTCGTCGTGCCCAACGTCATCTGGGGCCAAGAGCGTATCCTCGTCATGGCGAACGAGGTCGGCCACCGCCTCGACGACCTCGACTACCTCGACAAGAACGGCATCGACCGCGACGAGGTGTCCACGGCGCTCGCGCACATCTTCAACGAGATGATTTTTGGCGACGGCGCGCCGCTGCACTGCGACCCGCACGGCGGCAACCTGGCCGTGCGGGTTCGCCCGCCGCCCGCCAATTTTGTGACCCGCTGGCTGCGCCGCCTGCCCTGGCGCAACCACCACAACTTTGACATTATTCTGTACGACCACGGCCTCTACCGCGACATCCCGCTCGACCTGCGCCGCTCCTACGCCAAGATGTGGTTGGCCGTGCTCGACGGCGACATGACGCGCATGCAGCGCTACGCCTACGAGGTCGCCGGCGTCGACGAGGCGTCGTTCCCGCTGTTCGCGTCGGCCATCACGGGTCGTGACTACCGCGTCCTCTCGTCGGGCTCCATCATCCAGCCGCGCACCACCGACGAAAAGGACCACATTAGCGGCCAGCTGCAGGACGGCCTGCTGGCCGACCTCGTGCAGCTGCTGGGCAAAGTGCCGCGCATTATCCTCCTGATCCTAAAAACCAACGATCTGACGCGCAGCCTCGACGAATCCCTCCAAACCAAACAGGGCCCCATTCGCTCGTTCCTCGTCATGGCGCAGTACTGCCTGCGCACCGTCTTTTACGAGCAGGTCAGCAACATCCGCGAGCAGCATGGGTCGCTGCTGTGGCCGACGAACTTGGTGCGGTTGCTGGGCGCGTGCTTGCAGTACCTCAAGGGCGGCGTGAAGCTCGAGGGCATTGACTTATGGCTGCGGGCACGACGCCTGGCCGGCATGAAAAACCTGACCGTCGGGCCGCCCTCGCCCTAGTTGAGGCTGGGGGAGACGTGATGAACATCTTTTGTACGATTTTATGATAATCTTAATACCGCTCCGAGCATACATATATAAACGATAGATTTGCATGTAGATTTGCGACTTTTTTTCAAAATTTAAATCAATAATTTGCTATATTAACTGCTTTTATCATAGTGAAAAAATAAAATAAATGAAAACATGAACTTATGAAAACAAATAAAATAAAATAAAATAAATAAACAAGAATTTTGCAAGCAGAATTCTTGTATTTTACTTTATTCATGGCAACTCGAATGCAGCATAAACAAATATACAAAATAAAGTATTGAATTGTACAAAAGAACCCTAGCTTTTCGCGAAATAAAAGACTCAAAATATGAAAATGAAAGAACCCCAAACTCCTTTTTGTGCTTCTTTATCTCCCCAAAGACAATATCGACAATATCCCACACGCGTCTACTCTGCCGACTTCTTGCCCAGCACACCATCCGCGGCCGACCCGCTGCGCCGCCGCCGCCGCTGCAGCACGTCGCGCACCCAGTCCGACAGCGTAAAGCCCCAGTGGCCGGCCACCAGGGCACCGCTCAGCACGTTGACAATCTTGAGCACAAAGAGTAGGAACCCATCGCGCGACTCGACAATGTTGAGCAGGATGGGTTCAATGTCGTACTTGAAGAAGACGCCGGGGATGTTGCGGTCGTCGATCTCGGCGCTCTGCTCGGTGACGGCGTACTGGTTGGTAAAGATGGCGCGGGCGCCGCGGTGGCCCGGACGGCCCACACTATAAACGGTGGGCACGACCGACATAAAGTACTGAAACCGGTGGAAGTGGGCGGTGGCGCCATTGACGGTCTGGTCGAGCGGGTTGACGAGAGACGGGTAAAAGGGCCCAAACGAGAGCTCGTTGACAATGTGCGAGAAGTTGAAGGCGTTGTGATCCAAATGGTCGCCCATGCCCATGTAGCCGTGGCCCCGCGCCGTGATATGGAAGTCGCCCTGCACCTTGTTGAGGTCGAGGCTGCCGTAGATGCGGCACGTGTCGCCCTGCCCGTTGGCGCTCGACGGCAGCTTGGGCGTCTTGCCCCAGCGCGCCCGGCGCCGGCCCAGGGCCACAATGTCGTGCACGTGCTCCTCGCCGAACCCCTCCTCGTGCGGCAGCGTCGTCCAACCCTCGCCCGTCACGAGACGGCCCTGCGTGTCCCGGCCCAAACGATGGTTGCCACGGTGGTCGACCCACTGCTGCCAGGTGGTGGGGTCGCGCTGCAGCAGCGAGGCGGCGAGAATACGATCGCCGGCGGCGTCTTGGACGTTGATGTGCAGGTCGTCGCAGTGCATCTTGACGAGGATGTCGAGGTTGATCTGCATGGTGCGGCCGACGCCCTTTTCGACGGCAAAGGTGTGCTCCTCGGAGCCGGTCCACCAGCGTGCCAGCTCGGACCAGAGGAGGATCACGGACACGACGATCATGGCGACTGTCCACTTGCCGCCACCCGACGTCCGCTGCACATACTGTGGTTTTGATTTTGCTGACCGGTTAGCAGTGATCTTCATCTTTATAGTCAACACCCTCCCCCCTCTAGGTCACATACGGAATGCGTCAAAGGCGCTGACGATGCTGCTCCCCGTCTTAGGCCCAAATGCGTCGTCGTCCACATGCCCATGTCCATTCCGCTTCTCGTCGTAGCCGCCGTTGTAGCTCTCGTAGCCGTTCATCATGGCAGCGAAGATGACTGATGACTGGATCGGCCGTTGGCCTTCCTTTCGTTTCGTTGTCGTCGAGGTTGTCGATCAGTCGATCGGTCGTACGCTCGATATCTCGCCTTCCCGCACGCAGTGGCTCTGCTTTGTCGAATTGGAAGAAACCCGGCCGCTGCCTCCTCTACCGCATGTCTCGAGACAGATTCAGTCGTCTTTCGTGGCGGAACGGAAGCCGGGTTGAGTCGATGATCGTTGCCAATTGGAAATCCAGCGAAGAGGACGACTGGCTCAATTTGTATGCCTGCGTCGAGATTGCAGGTGTGTTTCGTCAATTCGGCCGTTCGCTCGTAAAAGGGTCGTCGACGAGGTGGGTTTCGATGTGAGAGTCGAAGAATGGCGTGTGGATTGTGGATTGTGCTGCGCCGGCCGCGGTCGGTTGGCTTGTTCGTGAGTTTGAAAGGACAGCTCAGCGGAAAAAGGGTGCATGCAATAATATGTGGCCTGCTATCCGACAAGAACACCAAAAGGTCCGGCGCAATGTGCACAATGGCTCTTGCCCGTTTTGAGCGACGCGGCTGCCCCCTGGCTGGCCAATTGGGCGACGCCCAGGCCGCCTTGCTTGCTGCACTAGCGCATGAAGACCCCTGACAGAATGCGGCTAATTTTGGGGAGTGAGAGGGCAGCGTTTGCCCGCAGTTGAATCTGCAGGGCCAGCTCAGGGCAGACTGTAAGACATCGCATTGCCTCCTGCACTAATAATAAGATACGACTCCGCACGCGAAGCACTCGTGGGGGAAGCGCACGTGTTGTGCCGATGGCGTATCTTCCGGTTGTCTGAATCTCTCAGCACAATCGGTCGCTGGCTGCCACTATGGAGTGAGAACTTGTCGCCAACTAATGCGAACAGCTTGTTATCACTGTCTCTTGCTGCAGGAATCCTCCGAGTTTACTATCCGGACAGTCGTCACGTATTGTGGTGCTTGAAGAATAGAAGCAGAAAAAGGAAAAAGGTGCGCCGGCCGGCTCCCCTGTTGTTGATTGCTCCGCATATGTCATTCCCGTTTTATTTGCTGCGTATTCTCATAACCCGTTTCTTTGCACTCCATTATAAACATGCGCCCATATCCACATCCGATATAGATATACGTATCATACGTAAACATGCCGGGCAGTTCCATCTTCCAACCGCCACCCGTGCCCTTTAATACCGTTCGATAATCCATTCGCGCCGTGTTGCGTCCGTGGTGTTCGAATAATAGAGGTCCATCTCGGCCGTTTTGACGCTCACATAGCGGTCGACCACCTCCCTGCCCAACAGGCCGACGAGCACTACATCCTTTATCAAGGCTGCCAACCCATCTTTCAGACTGGCCGGCAGCAGGTTGACGATGCCGAGTTCTCTTCTTTGTGCAGGTGTCAGCGTGGCCGGGTCGACGCTGCAGTCGCCCCATACGAGCTCGTTTTTATGGACGATGCCCGACAGACCGGCTAAGAGCACGGCCGTCAATGCCAGATACGGGTTGGCAAGGCCGTCGAAGCACTTGAGCTCCCAGTGGCTGCCGTCGATCTTGCGCAGTGGCGCCTCGCGGTTCTGCGTGCCCCACGTCACCCACCGTCCCCCGGCCCATGCGCTGTCGACGACGCGTTCGTAGCTCGTTGGGTTGCTGTACGTGAAGGCCGCGATGGCCCGCAGGTGCTCAAGGATGCCGGCGTAAAACTTCTCGTAGAGGCGCTTGTCGTTTCCTGTACCGTCGGGCGTCGACAGCGATAGGTGCACGTGACACGCCGTGCCGCAGGAACTCGAATACGGCTTTGGATGTAGCGTGAACTTGTAGCCCGCTTCGGTGGCCCGATGGGCGATCGTCTCTCGGGCGTGAAGAAGGGCATCGACGGCTTCGAGTGGTGGCTTTGCCGGCAAAACGAGCTCGAACTGGCCCGGTGCGCTCTCTGCGTGAATCTGTTCGACTTCGATGCCTGCAATGTCCAGGTCCTTAACGATGTCTCGGATGAGCCGCGCTATTGCCGGGTCGGTGTAGAAGCGACTTGTGGACCATGCATGGCCGTCGTTAGAGAGCATCTCGAAGCGCTCGCCAGCCGATGACGAATCAGTTCTTTGCAACAAAACAAACTCGACTTCGAACCCAACTAGATGGGAAATGCCTTCGGCGGCCGAGAGTTCAATAGCGCGAATCAACTGCGACCGGGGACAGAGTACCACCCGCGAACCGTCCTTCTCGCGGAACGCGCCGTTTATATTGACGTGGCCATGCATTGGACCCACTTTCAAAGACGCAAAATCGGGATGAAGCCGGTATTCACCCGTTGCCGTCACCCCCGGCACGGTTGCATCGTTCTGGACCATTCCGAGACATGCCTTGGCGATGCCAATATCGAGCTGGCTGTTGGACCGAAGGAGACGATCGAACCGCCGGAACGGGATCATACGCATGCGTGGCATGGCTGTGTAATCGAGCCAAGAGAGCCTCACAAAATCCGGTGAAGGTTTGCCGCGCGTAAAGGCGTCCCACACGGCGAGGTCGGATGGTTTGGGCGGCTCTTCTTGTTTGCCCTTCATATGGCTTATCAGTTCGTCTGCTCCGGTTCCGGTGCCCGGTAGGTCGAGTCCAAGCTGGTAGACCTTGTTCGCGTTCTGAAAGAGGATGTCTTGCACCAGTTGTATAGCTGCCCGCCAACCGACATGACCCTGGCGAACGAAATCGCAGACAACCTGGAGCTCATGTTAGTTTCCCCTTCCATCTCCCTGGGGGGGGGGAGTCTTTTTTTTTTTCTTCTCGGCAGCTAAAGCTGGGAGATCAACATACAGTCTCAAGAACTTCCCGAACTTGGAGAATGGCAAGAAGGTATGTTTCCGGAAACCAATGCCCGTCCGTGCTCCACATCACCTTGGACCACGGGCACAGCTCGAAAATCTCCCGAACAATGGCTTCCTGCCCGTGACGACCAACGATGGGGAACACCTCGCCAATGTCCGCGTATACATTGCTATAGACCGTAGCAAGGTAGCCAGTGTCACGCACGTAGGGATACCCCGAGTGCAACAACACGATGGGCACTGTCGAATATGTGCGAATGAATTCTTGGAGATGGGCCGGTGAGGATTTCGTCAAGGTGATGTCGTTGTCGCCGAGCCCGGTGTGGAATTGAATCGGTTTATTGAATCGACCGGGGCTGAAGCGGATATGTACCGCGGTACGATGAACGAAAAGGTCGTTCAGGCCAACATGCTGCAGCCGGCGAAAGCGTTTGCCGGAAGCCCAATAGCTGGTGATGATGTCGGAAAACGATTTACGGGCACCCGCGATATCCACGACGCGGGGTACGGCGAGGCCTGTGCGGTAGCAGATGACGGATTTGAAGCCGACGACGTCTGGATCGGAGATGGCCTGCTTGATCTGGGTGTCGAATTCTTCAAGCATGTTGTCAAAGACGTTGTCGAGGGGCTGTACGTCGTTAAAGGCCACACAGTGCCGGTCGATAATCTCGGCCGCCAGCGCTTCGATGCGGACGATTCGGCGGCATTTCGTGCGGGTGAACTTGTCGTGCCAGGAGTATTCATACACATCGTCCTCGTTGTCCAGCCCGTCGTCGAGCAGGATCGTTTCCAGACCATCGAGACACTGCGTAACCCAGGCGTTATAGTCGTCACCGCGACGCTCTTCGATTGCCGCCACCACCGACTCCCATGTTGCATTGCATCCTAGAACTGTCGATAGTTGCTGAACCGCGCGGTGATGAGACAGTGCCGTAACGGAAGCACGGATGGCATCTCCGTGGGCCTCGCTAACGATGGATAGGAGGGGATGCCGGCCGATAACCTCAGGTTTCAAAAGAGGGTGCGCGTGGTTGTCGATAATAGGCGTCTTGTTGATGACCTGCACGACCCGTTGTATTTGGTCTTCGGTCACAACAACGGTCTTCAGAGCACCTAGGGGCCCGGCTTGGCCACTTGGTGCCGTTGTCGCCAT
Source organism: Sporothrix dimorphospora (assembly GCA_021397985.1). NCBI lineage: Eukaryota > Fungi > Ascomycota > Sordariomycetes > Ophiostomatales > Ophiostomataceae > Sporothrix > Sporothrix dimorphospora. The sequence goes on from WOUA01000021.1 coordinate 582,071, forward strand.
GATCGAGAAAATGATATGGCGTCTTTAGACGAGAGAAAAGTCGTGTGTTGTGCAGGATGCACTGTATTCTCTCGTGTTTGATTTTTGGTTTTGGCTTTCGGGGTTGACTTTGCTAGTCTTTGCACTTTGTGTTCTTTGCCCCTTCAAGGCGAAGGAAGAAGATGGCGAGAAGAGTGTTGTTTAAGAGCAAAGCGGGCAACTTTGAGACTCAAAATGGAGTAAGCAGATCAAGAAATATGGCGATCAAGTACCTGGCGGAACTCTCATTATAAAAACACATCAAGACGCGCAGTTGATGTGGCGGTCACAAAGTGCCAACAAACAAAACACCCGGCGTGGGCTGGAAGTGAGGAAAAGTGCGCAGAAGGGGGAGGAGGGGGGAAGATCGTGTGCTCCGTGGCGCTTCCTGCATGCGCCCCGGACAGCAAGTGTTCACACCACTAGAAAGACACAAGACGGTCTTTGAGACGCGCTCTCTTCTTTGCCTTGCACAGCAGCAGAGGTCCAGCACCGGTGAGGGGTCGCAAATTAGAGTATGTGTGAGTGATAAACAGGGTGACAAAAAAAATCCAGCTACGGAGTAAGTCTGACGATCGTATTCTGCATTCGTGACGAGATAAAATTGGAGAAGGAGCTGGCGACCGTTGGGCTCTGCCGAAGGAAAAAGGACGGTGTTGCCGATCGACGGCTGCCTCCCTCAATCTTACGTCAAGTCTCCTCCTCAAAGCCAACCAAGTGGTTCTGAGCTTTGCTGACCCCTGCCGAGACGGCCTGTAAACGGGACCCCCTGGAGCTGGTTTTGTTGGAAATAGCTGCAGAACCGAGAGGCTGAGGACGAAATATAAAAAAGCTAATACCGCCGCAACCGAGCAACAGCGGAGCACTGCTGACCATGAAGTGAGCACCTGGCAATGCTAGTGTTGGTATCCTGGTCGAGGCTGTCGTGACTGACAGGAACGGATCGAACGGCCTGGGGATAGGCGGGTGGTGCCGCTGGCGAGACAGGAGGTGGTCCTTTGCTCTGTCGTGGGGGAAAGAGAGACAAAGTACACAGGGGGCACAGCAAACGGCGGCTGCATTGAAAACAAGCTGAAGAGCTAGCGCAAATCCGGCAAAAAATATCGCGACGAGCTTCCGCCCTTTGCTCCTCTGCAATATTGCGTCCTTGCGGGTAAGCTCTTCTGTCCTTTGGGTGGAATGCCCCGGCTTGCTCATCGGCCGGACGGTTGCTTTGGGGAGAGTATTGTGGCCCTGCAGCGCGGTCAGTTTTCCATCGTGCCCCTCTCTGGCATGGCCGCAAGATATACGCAAGAGCACCAATATGCTCCGCATTGATATAGCAAATGGACGCCTGCGAGTGTGCTTCGGTTCATGATTGCACAGCTTCACCGATGAAAGCTATCTTACAATCTTCCCCTCTCGGCACACTCGTGCCACGCTGTTTTCTGCTTCTGTCGGCTTTCTGGTGGTCCTTTGGCTGCCTCCCCGTCTTGGCGACCTGCTATTAATATTGCGAACGTTTGAGGATTATTTGCGTATTATACGCGGTGGAGTTGGAGAGTTTTCCAGGGTCCAGCCGCGGTGTGCTTTGTGTTCGACGGCGGTCTAGACCTTGCGTTTCAGATGAAGAGGGGGTCGAAGAACCGCCCCAAAACCTCCAAAACCGCCAAAAGCACCCCCACCGGAGCAAGTTGGCCAGGCCATCAGCGAGGTGGACCGGCCGTTTAGTATCGATATGCAACCTGCCAAACGCCCCATCGTAGTTCGTACGCACCTTCTGTATCTTAATTGCCCCTGTAGAAGAGCGCGTTGGTGACAGGATGTTGTAGTGTTGGTTTTGACTCTCAAGTTGAGATTGGAACTTTTCTCGTCCGCCGTCGACAGGATCAAAACCAGTTTGCTGATCGCGAACGACTCGCATACGCTGCTCGGAAAATATAGTTTTCAGGTGTGCTGACGGAGTTGCAGCGATTGTGAGGTTGGAAGTGAGGAGTGAGAGAGACAAAGAAAAGGGGAATTGCGGATGTGAAAAGCAGATGTGCAAGCTTACGGACGAGTATGGAGAGCCTTGTGCGCAATTACAGCTGTGAGCAGGTGAGGCGAGGAAGCTTCGACACGAGGCTATGTGGAGAGGCGCGTCGTTCTTTCCTTCGCAAAGCGACTTCTGTGTTGCACTTTCCCTCAACAACAAGCGGCCGGCCGACCTTACCTTTCTGGGCTGTCCGTCGTCGTATGGACCTGCGTGTCACGATATGACTGGCACCTTCCCTGTCAACGATGTCTGTTTCGGCAGCGACGCGGGAAAGACTCCGTACTTGCCCATTGGCGGCCAGGCCAGTTCTGGCAGTCTCCAAGATGCCGTCCCTACCCTCCCGGCCCTAATGCCCATATATTACGACGTACTCCGCCAACCCCCACTGGGAATTCCACAAGTGCCGCTACCCGAGCCTTTGACATGCAAGACATTAACGCAACCACACCCAGACGGCACGGCACACGAACGACTGCCGATTGATCGCACGACGGTCATGGGGTTCGCTGCACAGATACGGAGCAGAGGCAGGTTCGCCTCGATTTCCGGTCAAAAGTCGGCCACGCGCCCTCCATCCGGAGACGGTCCTGTTGAGACGCCAAAGCTGACGAGACCAGGACAAAACGAACCAAGCAAGATGCTCTTGCCATGAGCCACCCAGGCTGTCGGGCTCCCGGTCCTGATCGGACCCGGTAGGCGGGACCAGATCAATTGATCTCCAGCCCGCATCCTCCCGGAAAGGCATCGTGCGCAGGAGAACGGGCGTCCCACTGCCGCAAGCGTTCTCCGCATCCTTCTCCGCATCTTTCTCGGCATGGACAAGCCATACTCCTGCATCCCCGTTCTTCGATCCTCAGCCCCCGACGGTTCTCCTGACGTCTGCAAGCGCCGACAAAAGGACTTGTGGAAAGAGGTGGTCTTACCCCTGCCAAGTAGAGGACGCGTGGGCATTCAGGTGATGAGGCTCCTTGGCTGTTGCTCGCCAAGGCTGAGAGTTGTGACACCCAGCAACGCATCCCAAACGCAGAGTGCCCGCCCAGCCTTTTTTTCTCGGATCGCCGGTCAAGGACGTCATTCCAAACAGCTTCCTGGGCTCTTGGGTTTCTTTGTCGATTTTCCCTCCTTTCTTACTGTCTGTCTATTTTCGAACCATTGGCGCCCAGTCATCCGCCCAGAAATCGCCCAGCAAACGCCCAGCAAACGCCCAGAGCGCCTGTCGTCTTGGCGGCGCGGCGCGAGGGTACAGCCACGCCCTTGGCAGCGTCGCCACCCGAAGGCGACGAGACAGAAGACTGCAAAAAGACAGCAAAAAGACAGCGAAAACATTGCTAGAGTGGCGTGGTACGAATAAACCCAAACGCATTTGGCCCCCCATGCGCTGGTTATTTGCACTTTTTTTTTCTTGGGAGGGTTCCGTGCCGTTCTCTGCACGTCGCTCCTTGTGCGTTTGCAACAAGTGTTGCATTATGGGCGTTCAACGGGAGTTCCATGGGACGGGGGCTGGGGGATCCGGAATCTCTCTCTCTCACCTTGTCCCCATTTTCTCTTGTCCCGGGCAATCCGGTCCAGAGCACTTTGGCCTGGATCTGTACTTGTACGCTTGCCTGGCCTTTCTTTTTCTCGTCTCTTTTCGTCTCAGTCCTTTTCTCTCGGCGCCGCTAACAACCCCGTATTGGCATTGGCAACACCATCCAGCCTGGGCAGCACTTCCAAGAGAAAGGAGGCAGGCGAGGAAAGGGGCGCTCTATGAGGATCTTACACATGCCCTTGCATGCCAAAAATATAACAGGCGACACAAAGCACAAAGCCCAGACCAAGACAAGAGAACTACAAGTGACGAGAAAACGGGGGGACAAGAAAATAGAGGAAAGAGAAAAAAGAGCAGTAGAAAGGCATAAGACGACAAGCAAGGCTTGGCCAGTTCTCTTGGCATACCAGTGGTGAAGCGCTGGGTTGCCCAAACAATGGCCACTGGCCGTTCTGGCCGTTCCGGCCTCCTTTGGAGTTTGGAAACCAGAAGTCGCTGCGAGTGTCCGCCTTGTTAAATATGTTTTGCCAGCCACATTTCTTTTGTGGTCCATTTTTGTGATGCTTTCTTCTTGATGTTCTTGTTGCTCCTGCATTCAACTGGATTTGTTGCTGCTCAGCCCATACCAAACGACGACCTCGTCCTTCACGCTCGCTACTTTACTTGACGCTCTACACGGCCGACTTTCACTTCTTCGGCCAACAGGCTCAGACTCGGCCTGTGCTGCGTTTGGTCTCCGATTCCGGCCTTTCCTTCACAACACATAACACACAATATGTGGGCAACAAAAACACAAGCCGTGGTGGCAGGCTTGTTAGCAACAGGCACCGTCGTCCATGCTGCCTCACAATTTAGCATAAGCTCAATAGGTATGACGTTCCGAAGCCCCCCCCCCCCCCGGTGCATCATGATTACTTTTACCTAACTCTCTATCCCCCCCTTTTAGATGCCATCAAACAATCCTCCAGCACACTCGCGTTCGACCTCGTCAAATATTACGACGGCAACGAGACCGGCCAGACGCCGGGCATCTTGCCAGGCCCACCGCCGGCCGGGCCGTACTACTGGTGGGAGGCCGGCGCGGTGTGGGGCACGCTGATCGACTACTGGCACCTGACGGGCGACGACACGTACAACGACATTGTGATGGAGGCGATGATGTGGCAGACGGGGCCCAACGCCGACTACATGCCGCCCAATGTCACAGCGTCGCTGGGCAACGACGACCAAGGGTTCTGGGGCATGTCGGCGATGCTGGCGGCCGAGGTCAACTTCCCGAACCCGCCGGCGGACAAGCCGCAGTGGCTCGCGCTGGCGCAGGCTGTGTTCAACACGCAGGCGGAGCCGGGCCGGCACGACGAGACGTGCAACGGCGGCCTCCGGTGGCAGATCCCCGTGTTGAACAACGGGTACAACTACAAGAACAGCATTGCCAACGGCTGTTTTTTCAACATTGGCGCGCGGCTGGCGCGGTACACGGACAACACGACGTACGCAGAGTGGGCGGAGCGGACGTGGGACTGGATCACGGGCGTGGGCTACATGGACGACGAGTACAACATTTACGACGGGGCGCACGTCGAGGCCAACTGCACGGACATTAACAAGGCGCAGTTCTCATACAACAGCGGCGTGTGGCTGCTGGGTGCGGCCTACATGTGGAACCACACCGAAGAGGTCAAGTGGCAGGAGCGCGTCGAGGGCCTGTTGAACCGGACCATTACCTTTTTCTTTCCCGACGGCATCGCGTACGAGGTGGCGTGCGAGTCCCACATGTCGTGCACGACCGACATGCTGACGTACAAGGGGTTCTTGCACCGCTGGATGGCGACGACGGCGCAGGTTGCGCCGTTTACGCACGACCGTATCATGGCCGTCCTCGAAACGTCGGCACAGGCGGCCATTGACCAGTGCACGGGCGGCGACGACGGGCGCACGTGCGGGTTCCAGTGGAGCTCGGGGGCCTTTGGCGGCAGCGTGGGCGCGGGGCAGACGATGAACGTGCTGGCTGCGGTGTCGTCGCTGCTGATTGACGAGACGCACGGCCCGCTGACCAACATGACGGGCGGCACGAGCGTGGGCGACCCAAACGCGGGCAGCACCAGCACGGACAACCCGACGGAGTATGCGCCGCTCACGACGGGCGACCGGGCCGGCGCGGGCATCCTGACGGTGTTTGTGCTGGCGGGGATCACGGGGCTGTTTGCCATGATGAGTTTTGGGGAGTGACCGTCCGTCGTACACTGTGTTTTTATGGCGTCTGTATCCGTCAGTTTCTTGTCCAGTTGTGTGTATATAGGTTTCTTGTGTCTTTTGGGCGTCTTTGGAGATGGGAAGGCATGCATTTAGCGTTTTTCTCCTTTTGGGCAATCTTTTTATTCTTGTTATTGCCATTTAATATTTTCAAAGCCATTTTGCATATCATTTCTCGTCAATGAAATAAAACAAATATTGTATCTTATATCTTACTTTTCCTATTGCTCGTCATCGTCTTTCCATTTTCATCTCTACGCTCCCTCTCACTGTACTCCGTATTTACAGCTGACATGAGGTCCCCGCAGAAACAAGGGGTTGCACTGACGGCCGTGCGTTTCAGAATTCGACGACGAAGCTCCGAATGTCGATTGGCTTGCTGTCTCCGTCTCCTCACTCTTTTGTGCATGAGACTACGAGCTCCAAAGCAACAAAATTCGTCGCAACACTCCCGGTGGTATATAAAATACTCGTCTTCACTCGACCATTTCGTCTATTTTCTCTTTACTCTCGTCTTTCCCTCCTCGTCATGCCCATCCCGGACCTCGGCGACCGCAGCCTCTTTCCTCCGTTTCTGGAGCTGCCCGAGGACCATGGCGCATCGGTGGATGGTAGTGTTGCCGCCGACACCGACGCCGTCCTCCTCGCGCAGGTCAAGGACAACATGACCATCACCAAGCCCACGCTCGTGCTCACAGACCGCGACGGCACCGGGTTTGCGCTCGTCTTTGAAGGTCTCGAGCGCGACGGGCTCGACCTCGGCAAGCAGGGGCTCAAGAATGGCGCGACGGCGGTCGTGCGCAGCGCTCGGAGGGTGGTGCCGGTCTCAACCGGAGAGGGCGGTGAGACGCTGACCGCAAAGGCTGCCCGCCGTCCATTTCTGCGGGTGGCGCCCGGGCAGGCGCACACCGTGCTGGCGGTGCCGACCGGACTCGACCAGACGGTGGCGATCGCGGCCAAGCTCCGGGCGCGGCAGCAGCGGGCCCGGCAAGAAGGGCAGCAGCACTGCGAGGCGTGCGGAGCGGCAGGGCCCGTGACAAGCGGGCTTACTACAGCGGAGTCGGCGTCGGCGCCGGCGCCGGCAGACGCGGACGTGGACGTGGACGTGGACGTGGACGTGGATACAGCGGCCAAGAAGCTGCTCAGGTGCACGGGCTGCGGCCAGGCATGGTATTGCGATCGGGTGAGCCTCCTTCTTCTCCCATGCCCTTTTTTCTTTCAAAGACTCTCCTAACAGCGACAGACCTGCCAGACAAATGGCTGGAGCGGCGGCCACAAGAGCGAGTGCAAAGCCCTCAAGGCGCTGTCCGCCATTTGGAGCGAGTAGACTCGAGCCATAGTGGGGTTCTACTGTAATCCACACAAGGCGAGTTTTCGCGCGATGTGTTCTCTCCCACCAACATCACGACTTTTTCGAATTCAAACATAATCAGTATGATAATGGTCGAATTAGATAAAATCGGTACCTTTCTGACTGCTGAAAAGGTGGCCAACGGCCAGATCTCACCATATGCGCGGCGGTCGGCGGCAAACTGGAGGCGGAGGTGACGCGTGCCTTTAAAGAGTAAGAACACCATGGGCACTACGATTCGCCGGTATGTTGATTATTATGCCTTTGAGGATTTTCTGAATAGAGGGCGGCCTTATATTTTCACGAAGAAGGATAAGATATTAATAACAATTACTGTGCGAAAGAGATGCAGGCGAACCTGGCGGTATTACGGGTTTCCTTTTCCGGCAGGTCACCGTCCCGCGGTGTCAGCAAGCGCTGAGCTACAGGGGTTGCAGGGGGCTTTTCCTCCGCAACGTATTTCGTACAACGACCACCTCACGGCCGAGGGTGATACAGTCACAATACGGTGAATACGCCGTGTTCGGGGGCCGGCCCTTTGACGTTCCGGCCGTTCTTTTGGGGCCGTTCTATTGTTTTTTTGTCCTTTTGTCCTTTTATTCATTTGTTCTTTTGTTCACACAGCCCCAACCAGCCTACGGGCAAGCATTATCCGGCAACCGAATCAGTGCGACGACCCCTCGCTAACCGCTAACCGCCCCGGAAAGCCGCCAGCTGCCCGCCAAATAGGGCCCCCGTCAAACGGCACTAATGATTAACTCCCAGGGGACCACACCACATGGGGGAGAGAGGGTGAAGGGACAAGATCCACGAAGAGGGGTATGATATAAGGTGGAGGGTGGAAGAGGACGTCGAGCTGGATCGTTTGTGTTCTTATTTCATCTGGACCCCTCATTCTTCTTCTCGTTTGTTGTTTTTCATCGTCGCTGTTGTTCACGAATCTACGCCTGATTTGCACCTGCTAGTACTACCGCGATCACCCCCTGTGACCTGAACCGCCTCACTTACACCGGAATCAGACTTCGCACAGCTTCACTCTCACACCACCTCCCACCTCCTCCCGCACCCCCTGCCCACGATGAAGTTCAAGGACGCCCCCGAGTACGTCAAGCTCGACCCCGAGAGTAAGGGCGGCCCCCGCAACGGCCACTATGCCGAGCTCGACCCGCACTTTGCCGCCGCCAAACCCGGTGCCGAGGCCATCATGGACACCCTCTGGAAGGCCGACGACTGGGAGACGTTCCGCAACAACTGGAAGGGCGAGGCCCCGCTGCCGGAGGGCACGCCGCAGCCGGGCGTCGACGTGGAGGAGTCGTACATCAAGATCCCGGCGCGCGACGGCGTCGAGATTGAGCTCAAGATCCTGAAATCGGCCAAGCACAGCAAGTCCGCCGCGACCGCCGACGACACCATCGTGGTCCTGCGCATGCACGGCGGCGGCTGGGCCATTGGCTGGCACAATACGGAGATCATCGAGAACCTGCACGCCGCGAGCCACCCCAACGTCGTGCTGGTCAGCATCGACTACCGCCTAGCCCCCGAGAACCCCTTCCCGATCCCCTTCCACGACTGCGTGGACGCCTTCACGTGGGTCAGGGCCAACGCCCGCGAGGTGCTGCACGCGAACCCGGACAAGATTGTGCTGCTGGGCGGCAGCGCCGGCTCGGGCCTGTCGCTGGCGCTGGCGCTCAAGGCGCGCGAGGACAAGATCGGCGGCATCATCGGCCTGGCCCTGGACTGGCCCACCGGCAGCCACCCCACGTTCTTCGCGGAGCTGCGCGCAAAATACGGCTACGAGCTGGAGAGCTACGAGCAAGTGCCCAACGGTGTCGTTACGGGTGCCCTGGTCATGGAGTTCTTCTTGGACGCCTACACCCCCAACGTCCAGCCCGACATTTACCACTCGCCCCTGCTGGCCGACACCTTTGCCGGCCTGCCCCCAGCCTGTAGGCCTCCCTTCCCCCCCTTGACCCCACGGATGCTTTCAAACCCACCACTAACTAACACCCCCCAGTCCTTCAGATTGCCGGCTACGACACGCTGCGCGACGAGGGCCTGGCCGTCGCCGAGAAGCTGCAGCGCGGCGGCGTGCCCACCGAGGTCCACGTCTACACCGGCCTGCCGCACTGCTTCTCCATGCTGTTCACCGACCTGCCGCAGGCCAAGGACTACCAGGACCGGCAGAACGCCTTCCTGGAGAAGACCATTAAGCTGGCCAATGCAAAGTAGAGGAGGCAGAGGACGAGAACTCACAGAACTCAAAGAAAGAAATAAAGAAAGGAAGAAAGAGAGCAATATGCTCATATGTTTTATGTATATCCTAACAATTGAAGCCCATGTGACAAACCCACGACAAATACACAGTGCTATCCATGATGCATGCCGCGTGGCGCTGGTGGGAATCTGCTTGCTCTATCCCAAGCAGCAGCAGCTAAACCAAACAATGCACACATTCCTTTCTCTCCGTGCTCTCGGCCAAAAATAAACATGCTCGTCATAAGAATAAGAAAAGAAAAACAAAAAGACGCGGGAAAATCAAAATCAGGTAAATACATAATTGTTAGGACGTCGCCGTCATCTGTCATTTGTCGTCTGCGTACTCGTCTGCGTACTCGTACTTGTCCACTGCCGAGGGCCACTATTCCGGCAGCGCCAGGAGCGCAAAGAAGCCGCCCAGGACCGGCCGGTTGATAAAGGATGGGCCGCCCGTCGGGAACTCGCCCGTGGTGGCATCGTACAGATCCGTGAGGGGCCGGTTGGTAGGCGTTCCCTCGACGAAGCGGATCAGCCGGTCGTGCATCAGGCTTCGCACATCCGGCGCCGCGACGGCCGCTGCAAACGTCTGCCAGTCGGCCTTGGCCCAGTTGTGCCGCGTGTCCAGGGGCACACCAAAGTCGTCAATGATGCTGCTGTAGAAGTCGCTCTGCATTGAGTACACCCAGTCCGGCACAATGTCCAGCCCCAGCAGCTTGTCCGCGTAGATGTTGTACAAAAGACCGTGCGAGTCGGGATTGTTGTACGCAAGCGTCGTGTGCGGTGGGTCGGCCGCCTTGTTGACACCGAAGCCGGTCCAGCTCTGCATGTACTGCGTCGATGTGTTCAGGTACTGCGCGCTGATCTCCTTGGCATTGACGATGCCGCTAAGCCCGGCGACCTCCGCCATCGCCCGCACGCCGATGATGCCCTTGAGCGCTAGGTTGGTCTGGTTTGCCAATGCGCCGGCAAAGTCGTCCGTCGACAGCTGGAAGTCAGGGATCAGCGAGTCGTTGACCAAGAACTGGGCCCACTGGTCCAGCAGGGGCCAGTGCTGCATCAAGTAGTCGGAGTCGTTCGCCCGAAGCGCATATGCCAGTGTCATAATGATCATGTTACCACATTCTTCGACCGGCATGGCCTCGTCGTTGCCGTTGGGGAAACCAATGGCGTTGGGGAAGAAGCCCAGGTCGTGGATCGACCATGGGTTCGGGTAGTGGCCACTCTCCTGGTTTTCAAAGAGCGGGTCCAGCAGCAGCTTCAACAGCTCCGGGTTCAGGTACAGGAAGATGGGGTGGGCCGGGAAGATCACGTCCACCGTCTGGATGTCGCCGTCGGAGCTGATTTCCTTTAAGAAGAGGTAGTTCTGCCGCGAGCCGTGGGCGACCTGCAGCGAGCCAAAAACCTGGCGCACGGCCAGCGTCGTCAACGAAGCGTAGTCCTGGCCGCCTGCGTCGTAGGCGTCGTTGTGGATCTTCGAGTCGAGCAGTTGAGCATCGTGGGTTTCCACCTCCCAGTTAAAGTAGAAAGCCGACAGGCAGTCTTCGGCGGAGGTGTACACGGTCGACCACAGTGCCGTGAGAGCCTCGGGGCTGGTGTTGTTGCCCTGGAAGTTGATGACCTGGTCCTGGGCAAGGCCGATGGTGAAGAGGACGTCTTGTTCAGTGAGGACGGAGCCAAAGTCGCGGGCAAATGCAAACACGGGCCTTGCAAGAGAGAAAAAGAAGGTTAGAGTAAGGTTTAACAAAGGGTGTAAGCCAACGAGACAGAGGTAATGTCCGTTGGCGGTGCAGTCATACCAGTCGTCGCCGATCGACCTAAATGTAGTATCGATTGTGTTATCGAGCCGGCCGTTGTTGATGAACATTTCTCTGGTGTCGGTGTCCGGGGAGCCGGTGCGATACGTCACCTAGGGGCAAGAAGGGTCAGCAACAGGTATCGAAAAAGAAAAAAAAAAATGCGGTGCTGCAGTGGCGTTGCACAGCGAAATTGGAGAGGCCACTTACACCGGCGTTTGCAGCTGTGCCGTAGTACCAGTTGCCCCACAATGCCATGTCCGACGCCTCAGAAAAGACGGTATTCTCGGTCAAGGTAAACTTTTGGAATGCGAGACCGCCATTGAGACCGTTGGACCAGCTGATGGCTCGATTGGTGTCCGCAGCGGCCCATTCTGGAAAAAGAGAGGGCGAAGAAAGGTGCACATTAGCCAATGGTCCAACGCCGCGACATCGTCGCCCAGAACGCCATGACTACGGGGTTATTCAGGTCCAGCCAACACCAAGCCTGGAGAGAAATAAAAAGATAAGGAAAACTAGCTCACCACCGGAAATGTCCGAGTAGACCTGCACCTCGTGATGGTCACCATCGGCAGATACGACAGAAGCTTGTAGGTAAGAGAACTGCATCGATTGCTGTAGGAGGTCGGTGGGGTGGACGGGAGAGAGAAATGTGGCGGTAAGGGTGACCTTGCCGTCCACATCAAAGGTAAAGGTGCTCTTGGTCGCGGTGTATTCAAAGGACGTCTGGATCACAGTGCTGGCACCGGGAGCACCGCCCATCCAGTTGTACGTGACATTGTCAACACGGACGAAGCCTTGCCATCCTGTGGTCTGGTCGCTGTTGGGAACAAGGTTAGCTTTGAACATCAACAAGGATGATGCCAAGTAAAGACATACGCCCAGAATCGTGGCCAGGAGCCGGGAAGAACTCCGCCCGAGTCGCCGTTCAGCCAGGTGCTCAAGTAGGGAGACCGGACGGCGAGCGGAATTGCAGGAGGTCGTAGAGGGGAGAACGTTGAGGTCGATGCGGCAGGTGCAACGGCAACCAACACAGATAGGAGAGTGAGTATGAGGGTTCTGGCCGCCATGGTGTAGATCTATTTTAGCGACCATGCATATCAAAGGGACGGAGAGGAAGAGGAGATCTATGGAGCAGAAACAAGGGGAAGAGGGTAATAATATAAGAGCACAAGCGACAAGATAGTCAGGAGCCAAAACGGTCGGGAAGGCGAAGGGGCAAGTTATGAAGGCAAGGCGGTTTTGGCATGGCCGGGGACCTAGATATACAAGGGGCAAGAAGGTAAGAGGGCAAGAGCGAACGGGACTATACAAATCGAGGGGTCAGAAGGAACGAAGAAGCAACAAAGCAAAAAATAAAGATGGACAACAAGCAGAAGGCAAGAAGCAAGAGAGACCGGTCACATATGGTCAAGAACGCCGGTTGAGACTACCCCGGACAGCCCCCCTCGTCTCTTTCCTTCTTGCCCCTTTGCCTTTTCCTCATTCCCCTTTCTTCCCCGGATACAACATCTCAAGTTGGAAGGAGGCAACGAACGCAGCTAGCCAAGCGCCGAGACGGAAGCCCATCGTTGCAGCTGTTACAGCTACAACTGACCACCTGCGTGGCCCGGTGATGCACCAAGCAAGCAGTGATGCTGGACTGCACTTGCTGCACGCACTTGTAACTAACCACGACGGGGGCCAAATCTGGGGCAGACTGCACGCGAGTCATAATGTACAAAGCCAGGAACATGGGCGACAAAAAGAAGAAGAAAAAGATAGGAAACAAAACGAAGAGAAACGATGAACAAAGAGTCACCTTCCACAACCGGGCTGTCGTACGTCGAGCACGAAATGCAATGTACAGATGCGGCCGATCCATCTCTCCGCCGCTCATGTGAGCCACCTCGAGAACAAGAGCAGTGTCCGCCAAGAGGAAAACCCGGAGTCAGATGGCTGACGAGAGTCAAGATCAAGACATCCTTGGAAGAAACAGAGTGCGCGCATGGCTTGCGGTCAAGGTGCAACCTGTGGGAGGAGCACGCGGTGGGCAGGACACGCGCTCGACTAACAAATCTGTGCACATCTTGGCTGAGACGGGTTTATTGATGGTAGCGGTGACCATCGTAAGGTGAAAAGCATTTAAGAAAAGCAGGCAAAGAGGAAACCAGTGGAAACAAGAGACGTGGAGAGACCCTTGAACGGTTCCACACATATGTCTTCTCCGCATCGCAACGATGCAGATCTAGATCGGTGTGTTGCTTCTAAATTAGAGTTGGAGACAATCCGGAGCAACGTGTCCCATAATGGTGCCGAATCAGGCCTTTCAAGGAGATTCTCGACCGTGCACACGCGCGAAATCCAACCATATATCGGGCCGGGGCCGGGGTCCTGCCAGGCTAGATCTGCGAGCTCCGAAATCGCCTAGTGCAGAGAAACGGCTTGTGATATCAAGTTGCAAAAAGAAGATTATTTGCTTGGTGACTGGATTTTTAGTTGGTTTCTCATTTCATAGGCCGATGGTGCCCCTCTCCTTCATCATCTCTCTGTGACCGGGATGGTGTCACTATTTTTCTGGTTGGTGATTTCGGCGCACAGCAAAGATCGCCAATGACACCCTCCGGGGATGGGACGATGCGACAGTGAGACAAGATGAAAATGCGTGCCGCTGTGTCGCAGAACAGCTTCCTCTTTCTGCATCTCTCTGCAACCCTTTGGTCTGCTGGCCTGGCCTGGTGGCTTGCCCATCTTCCCAGTCGGCTGGCCTGCTGCCCTTCTTGGCCTGGCCAACTAGGACTGTGCCTCGCGCATGGTCTCGAGTGCCGGTGCAACCCTCTTCTGCGGAGGTTTTTTTTTCTCACACAGGGCACCGTAGATGCATTGGGCATGTTCCCTTTTTTGAGCCCTCGACTTCTTTCTTTTATCCTTTTTCTCTCGATCAAATTGTCACCATTGCATCCATGCATCTTGTTCTTTGCTTCTTCTTCTTTTCTATTTCCTTATTTTTTCTTGTTTATGCGATTCTTCCGGCCCACGGTTGGATCGGCCATTTTGTGCTTCCGTGGATGCTGTGCCGCACCGGAATAGAGAGACGAAATAGGAGGGAGGGGAAAAGGTGGGACGTCTGTGCCGCACGACTCGTCGATCCCCGTTCATCTGATCGTGTTGATCTCTCCGAGAGGGCCGTCCGGACAAGGGGAAAAACGCCGTCGTCGGGGAATGTCGCTGAATCGCGTCAGTCACCGACCTCAAACTGTCTCTTCTTATTTCAACTTACCTATCATATTTTTCTTTTGTGTGTGATTTTATTTTGCCTCGCGACCTTCTCGTGTTTGGCCACCGCGTCTCGGCATCGCGCATCACACGCATGTTGCAACAGGACCCCATGCCACCAGTCACGTTTGCGGAAGGTCACCTTGGAGGGGTTCGAGGGTCGAATGGAACACAAACGGCTTCCGGCAGTCGAGGCGGGGGCATACCTGGTGACATGGGCGGAGGCCAAACAGAAGAGCAGGACGGATGACCTGATTTAGAGCGATGCACATATTTCTTGTCATCCTTGTCGCACTCGGTGAGCTTCGTGTGCAGGCCGTGTAAAACCAGTGCTAAGTGTCGATGTAGCGATATCGTGTTCAGACGTGTATGGCGGATGAACTTGGTGATCCGATGTTGTAAATTATCAAAGATGATGAATTTTTGAGGCTCCAAGATTGTACTGTAGGAAAAGCCATTTCAGGGGCTACCATTTGTGTCCATCGTACCTGCCGGGAAAACGTCATTGTAACCTAACGAAAGAAGAAAGAGGCTACCGGTGCTTTTTATCTTGACTTCCCAATTAAGAATCAATGCAACTACATCGTACCTTCCTCTTCCCATTTTGTTCGAGAAAGAAGGGCAAGTCCCATCCGCATACCACAACGCGAAGCCGCGCATCTCGGTGGTCTCACTCTTTACTAATACAGATTACACAACACATGCAGCGCATGCATCACAACGGTGCTGCACTCGCGTGCGTACTACGCCACATCGCAGAGCGTCCGTTCAGTACGCATGACATTGGCCTTGTGGGCTACGTGACAAAGAGCCCGGAAGGGAATAGGTGAGTAGGAGAAAGTTGCATCGAGACACGGAGCACGACACCTATGTCGGGGTACCTAAAGCAAGAGGCGAGTCTAGACAAACGCATAAATTCGTTCCATACAGCGTTTGCTAACCGAGGAACACTCCAGGCTTCTTACCTCACCGTTCGTCTTAGGTCGACATGGTCATGACGTCGCAAACTGCACATGTCACCAGTCGTGGCTGTCGCGATGCTGGGCACCCTCCGTCTTCCATCTTGTTGCATCTACAGAAGAGTTGGCTTTAAGCCCATCCTCGGCATCAATCGTTATCGAAGGGTAGCGGCCAGACAGGCAGAGCATACTGCCGTGGAGTAGACGACTGTTTGCCCGCCAACAATTCCATTCACTGGGATGGTAACCTTAGATCTGGCCTCGCAACGACATTCTCCAACTTCTCTTATGCTACAGCGATGTCGTTGACAGACGTGTAGGATCTATGGCCAAACATCCTCGGCGTGTATCGACCGGTTTTGGCAATTGTACGTGCTTCGGACCCTGACCCCCTTTTCATTTTTAGACACTTCTAACCCCTTCGTTCAGATCGCATGGCACAATATAAGACTCCGGGCGTACCCTGGGCATTGCACTTCTGTATGCCGCCCGCTTCCACCTTTTCCATTTCTGGCCCGGGGCCACAGTAAGGAACAGGTGCAAGCACCAAGATAGGGCAAGCCGGACATCAGGAACGAGCGCCGGCCTCGAATCCGGACCCATCGGCATTCGCATTGACAGCGCACCACCAATATTGGCGCTCCTGGCCTGCGAGCTAAGGTGCTTCCGTCGTGAGTCTCATAGGCACAGGCATTGGCCAGGATGCCCATGGACAATTCTGGCAAATTGCATCTCCCTTTCTTTCCCTTGTTCTACTTGACTAGGGGCTGGATGCGGAATGGGCCGGCCCGAAACTGACACTCTTGTGCGTGTGGACATGAACGCAACCCGCGGCGAGACCTCAAAGATCGCGAGGCGGTGTCGGTGCTGAAAAGCGGAACTCAGGCTTCGCGCTTCTTCTCGCGCTCAACACCAGAATATGACGAACTGGCCACAAACAAAACCTTACGCACCTCAATATGCGTCAGGAACGCGGGTCCCTTACATCACGATAGCGTCATGACGACGGGGCTAAAAGTAGCGAAACTCACAAAGCGCTGGAGCGAGGCGCGAGCCACTGAAAAGTAAAAGATTGCAGTGGCTAAACTAGAAGTAAAATATGGAGTACGGAAGAGGTCAAAAAACATCACGAGGATAACGTCAACATTTGTTTACTGAGCCACTTCGGATTCCATACAGAGGATGTGAACGTCGCAAGCAAAATCTGACTGGTCCGTGTCATGCTTGCTTTTCCTTCCATTTCAGGCCCTACTTTTCACGTTTCTTTGAGAGGTTGCATACAGAGTTAACATACGACATAAAATCACCTCCCCACTCTCATCGTGTGTCGATTCGAACAGACATACTCCGTAAAGGATCAAGCGCGTCATCAGATGAGCCACAGGAGCCAGAGCCGCACGTTTCAGTCTTGAACTGGGGCAGAAGTGGTTGATTAGCGAGGCCACACTGGCTGACGTGCGGTGCGATGCCCTTTCCTACGAGTATGTCTGTTTTTACATCTTGCGTTGGCCAACGGCCTTCGACCAACTCATATTCATAGGCAAAAACGAAGTTCGTTGTGAAAAAATATCACCATTCGGGAAAATCAGTCTCGCCAGTCTCATGCCCAACAACAGCAAGGTGCGGATCCGGAACACGCATCCGGTGCTACTCCCGCAGGGACCTCCCGCGCAAGCCACAGAAACGCCGTCCCCATTCCATAGATCACATCATCTGACCAGAGAACGGTAGCAAAAGCAAAGTCAGCACGGAGCGTCGGAGCTTCACAAGTCCGCATAATATCGGCCAAGATCATTTACAGCAGATTGTGTATTTTTCCGGCTGCCGAGACGGCGCACCATCTGCTATGCAAGACGCGGTCTGCAGTTCACCAGCGGCATCACACATAGGATTGGCCAACCGCACTGTAGGGAGCAGGCATTGGCTTTCAGTAATATTGCAGCACGCGCACCCGAAGCATACTGTACGAGAAAAGCACCCAGCATCTAGGGACAAGGCTCTGAGCCTACGGGATGGCGCCAGTCCTTGCATCATTTGCCGCAAGGAGAGAGCAGCGGCGGTCTTTGAGTTCAACAGCAGCACATTGAAGCCGAGATGAGGCAAATGTCACCCGTGGTCCTTTCACTCTCGCTCTCCTTACGGCGTGCGCCTCGCACTCCGCAAAAGCAATGCTTACGAGTTCCATGGCCGAAGCTAGACCGGGATTGATTTACGAACGCCTGTTCCGGAGTCTAAAGCTTCTTCCACCGGCCAGCCCTTCCATCAGCCAGCCAAGACTGCTGTTCTTGCTGCCAGGAGTACAAGTAGAGTCCGTCACGAGATCCCGCCCCGGTCTTCCGGATGAATAAAGTCCGACGATCTTCAAGATGTATAGGACGTTGATACGAAAACACTGATTCTCTGTTCTGAACGACACTCCGTCATGTGCATGCAAGCAATTGCGCCACGTATTTCGGTTCTGGGGTCTTCATAAACCAGATCCTTGTGCTGTGGGTCCTGCCTTTGGCGCGGCGGCTTGGCGCTTAGTGGCAATGTTGTGCCGGGAAAAGGGGGCCCCCGTTTCGCGTGGTCGTCTTGTCCCTTTTCGTCAAGATTCCAGGGGGCCGACCAGCGATTCGGACCCTTCTATTTCTTTGCTCTGGAGCTAGAAGCCGCCGTCTACCAAAGCCGTCTTAGCCTAGATAGCTAAATGCCACCGATGCACGAAGGTCCAAAATGGGAACCAGGTAAGAAATAGAATCCTACAGTGAGAACTGTGATTGTGATGGGGTACACCATAACTGATACTTGGCTTATTGCACAGAGGGCCACTCGAGGGACAGTTGGGAAGCTTCATGGTGCTCACATGTATTTGAACCGCACTACGGAGTAATACGACTCCAGTTGACAGATCCAAGATGTCATAGGAGATAACCAAGTGAGATCTTGTGGTGGAATCTACTCAGTACAATAATTACGCAAGCCAACAGAGCACGTTTAACAAGCATCTCGCGCTCACCTTTTGATTCCATTTTTAGGGGTCTTTACAGCAGCAACACCGGTGGCGCGGCGACATTTGTGTTGCCAAGTTGTCAGATGTCTTTGCCTGCCCAATATGGGGACCCATTCGCCATCAGAATGACTGCAATGACGTCGTCTCACGCGGGTTTACAATACGAGAACAGAGTTCGCCATGCCAGCCCCCACGATCCTCGGGTTAGGTTTGGAGTGTTTCCATTGTCAACTTACCCGCCCTAGCCTTACGGTCGTCTGTTGTGCTAATAAGGGAATACGAGACACACCTATCGTCTTGCTTTGAGAGCGGCTGGGTAAGGCAAGTTTAGGCCCGGAACTGGGCCAAGGAAGGTCCACTGAGATTCAAGCAAAAAAAAAAGAACAGAACACGGGAAACCCGGCCACTGGGACAAGAAAGGAGCCTCGAATTAATATTGTCTTTGCCGTGCGGGTGGTTCTCGCTTGCCTGCGCCGCACGAAGACAGGATGCGGTGAGCAAAAATGTTCAGAAGTTATGTCGCCAGGTGCCTATTTTGCGATGGATTGCGCCACTGCAATTTTCCCACCCCCCCGAAGGGCTTGCAGGCGCCACATCGGCTTTGGCGCGCCACCATCAGAGAGAGTCGTGTATCTTGCGGGGAGGGAACGGTTTGCAAAGGCCTGTGGGTGGGTGGTGCACGTGAGGAAGGCTGCGCACGACCTGATACGAGGAGCTACGTCTTGGCGGCCCAAGCGCCGCGCGGGAATCAAGGTCCAGCGCACCTTTTTACTGGCTGGAATGCCTCGAATACCCTGGCCTCTGAGCCTGCTCCCAGGTTTCTCGCAGGGCGGTGCTCACTACGTCGTACGGAGTATTGCATGCGACCATTACGACGTTTACGACCATTACGAGCGGCCTGCATTGTCTTGTGATGGGCTTTCTTGCTTGCTCTTTTGTGATGTCCGTCCCCGTCCAGATAGCGATGGACAGGCATCTTACATTCTGCATTCAGGGTTAAGAGATGCGGCGCGATTTATGCGTTAATCATCGTAAGCCCCGGATGGACATCTCCGACCATACAATCCGCGGGGTGCAAGCTACCAGGTGGCTTTTTACGGTCGTCGTATCTGCACTGCAGAGATGGCTGGTGATAGTGTTGAGGACTCCATTGATATGAGTAAGTACGTCGTACTTGCAACGGCGATATGTGTAAGTCTATTTTTTACCCACCTCGTCGTTTTTCGACATGGGACTCGCTGACAGCCCGCCAACAGCCGGTGATACTCCTCAGCTCTTTACTCGTCCAGACCATAATCCTTTTCTTCGCCACGAGGCTCTCAAGAGCCTTGATGCAGTTAGTCGGGCAAAACAACGCAAGCTGGGCTAAAAAACACGTCGGTTTCCTCAAAGCGCGACTGGTGCCAACGGTTGGAGTCCGGCTATTTCCCAGTGAACCAGTCTACCCAATAACGGACCAGCAGAAGCACAAGTTTCACAGTCCAGAGAACTCTTTGACTAGGGGGACCCTGAAATCACACAACTCAAAAACGTCAAAGTACATTAGAGGTGGTGTTCAATACTACCAGAACGGAGTACTTGTCAGTACGCGCGGAACGCCCCCCTGGTCTCCATGGTCCCCAACCTTACTGAGTATGTGCCCCTTTCCTAGTCTCGCATCGCACAAACCCACATTGTGGCACTGCGGGACACGCGTCCTGGCAGAGCAAACGGGTTGGCTGTAGGCAGTGTGCGGGCTCAAGCTTACAACCTAGCTCGCAGTTCGGGGAGACAGAGTGTGCGGATCGAGGGCGCTGTATCTTACCGACAGAACACCAGGCGAACGAAACGTTGCGCGGGATGCTCTTGTGGTTCTCCAGAAGGGAGACGAGGGAGAATGCTCTGCATCGGGAGTCCTGGATTCTTGAAATCCTGGTAGGCGGGATCCCTGGCGCACATCCCCCCCGAACTGTGCATTATCTTCCAAGAAAACCTGCTGGACACCCCATCCCTTGGCACACAGATTCATCCCGCCCCCCATTGCCTTCCCGTAGCACCATCGTGATGGGCCGAAGCAAGGCCAGCCGGTCAGTGCAGTGTTCACATTCACTGTCGTCCACCTTCTGGCAGACTGTTCAGCGCTTGCAAGTCGGTCGGTGAGCCTGTCTCCTGTCTCCTGGCTCGCCTGTCAGGGTCCACTTGGCACCGCTTTTGCCGCCTTCTATTTTTTCTAATCTTTGACAGAATCACGCAACGCTTCCATCTTCATCACTAGACAGCGGGACACCAGGAACACTAACGCGTCTACTGTATGAGGAGTGGCAAGCCAAGAAATTGCAGGACGAAAACCCAGCGCGCCCCCCGGCTTCTTTCTTTCTTGGCATGCGTTCGAACCGCACCGGCGCTGCTTGTGGTAATCTTGCAGCCTCCTTCAGTTGGCCAGAGACGCAAGCAAAAGACGAAAGAAGGCGGGCCAGCAAGCGAGAACAGCGACGGCCAACTGCGACGTACGGAGTATGCGAAATGGCGACAAAAAAAAAGGCCAGCTTTCTGCTGTCTTTTCATTTCACTGGCACTCCGCAGACCACAATGCCAAGACCACCATCCCCCCCTTACCCCCGACTCCACGGGTAGTACGGCACCACGGCACGCTCCCAAGTTTAAGCAACTTGAAAAGCTGGGCAGGCGAGGCAGGCAAGTATCTTACTTGCACTCGGCTGTGCTGTGCTGTGCTGTGCTGTGCTGTGCTGTGCTGTGCTGTGCTGTGCTGTGCTGTGCTGTGACGTGCTGTGCTGTGCTGTGACGAACACGTCCTGGCCTGTTCATGATGTCGTGGGCCCAGTGCCTTCCTCTGCATCCATCGCCAGACGCAGTCCCATGTCAAGGCAAGGCCAGGCGGCCAGAAGAAACGGGGCAAAAAAGGCGTGGGATGGTTACCGATGGGCCCCCAAACCAATGGATGGGCAGTTGGGAAAAGGGAACGCGAGAACGGCAAGAAAGGCGAGAAAGGCGAAAAAGTCTGTCAAGTGCCAAACAGGACCGAGCCCCAACTGGAACAGTGGGACAGGGCCCGCCAGCAGCGCCAAACGGGCCAAAAAGGCCGGGCCAGCTCAAACTCTTCTTAGGTCCAGTCGCCCAAACGGCCAAAAAGCTGGACGTTAGCGGCTGGGCATTGCGTTTGGGAGCGACCTTGAGGGCAAAAGCATAGCCCATCAGAACCACCAGAACCACCATAAACCACGCCCCCCTTTCCCCCCATGACAAGCGAACTGCGACGTTGTTTGTCGAGCGCAACCCTCACGGGGCTTGAGGCCGAGATCAGTGATTTGGACGGAGGACCGCATCATGCAGCAGGCCCGCGAGCCCAAGCCCTCGTCCCCTCCTATTTGTCTCCTATTTTTGTGCCTTTTTTGTCGAGGCTATGAGTCCAGTCCAAGAGTCTGTGGAGATTGAGTTTGGATTCTGAAGAAAAGGGAAGGCACGATGCTAGTCAAGAAGAAAAGAAAACAACGGCTGGCCACAACCCCGGG